>VNJU01003237.1:0-271132 GCA_008042675.1 Drosophila seguyi
TCACCAATTTCTGGATTTCATGTACCAGGCGAACAGAATGCAGAAAAGAGCGACGAAGATCTGTTAACGTCTTTTCAAATTCAAATTCAAAATTGGCCGTTATCGTATTTGGCGGAAACTTATTGTCGTTTTTAAATAAAATTCTAATTGGGTACTCAAATATGGGGTACTTATCGTTATTTTGATTTCGAATTTAAATTTGACGGTTAACTTCTTTGGCGGAAACTTGTTGTCATTGTGAATTCAAATTTAAATTTGACGGTTAAAATAATATATTTAAAATTTTGTTGTTGTCTTAAAAATTGTTGTTGTTGTACAAGAGTTGTAGTTGTTGATGTAGACGAGTTGTAGTTGTTGTTGTAGGCAAAAACAAGGCTTCCATCCTCCCATTTTCAGTACAAATTCACCAATTTCTGGATTTCATGTACCAGGCGAACAGAATGCAGAAAAGAGCGACGAAGATCTGTTAACGTCTTTTCAAATTCAAATTCAAAATTGGCCGTTTTCGTATTTGGCGGAAACTTATTGTCGTTTTTAAATAAAATTCAAATTGGGTACTCAAATATCAGGTACTTATCGTTATTTTGATTTCGAATTTAAATTTGACGGTTAACTTCTTTGGCGGAAACTTGTTGTCATTGTGAATTCAAATTCAAATTTGACGGTTAAAAAAATATATTTAAAATTTTGTTGTTGTCTTAAAAATTGTTGTTGTTGTACAAGAGTTGTAGTTGTTGATGTAGACGAGTTGTAGTTGTTGTTGTAGGCAAAAACAAGGCTTCAATCCTCCCATTTTCAGTACAAATTCACCAATTTCTGGATTTCATGTACCAGGCGAACAGAATGCAGAAAAGAGCGACGAAGATCTGTTAACGTCTTTTCAAATTCAAATTCAAAATTGGCCGTTGTCGTATTTGGCAGAAACTTAGTGTCGTTTTTAAGCCTTGTTTTTGCCTACAACAACAACAACAATATATTTAACATTTTAATATCTAGTCTAGTGATACTCATTCTGAAATTGAATACTATACAAAGGAAAAAATAAGTAATATATGCAAAAAATTTTTAAAACTTGCGGCGACAACGCCTACACTTTCACCTTTCAAACGTCCGTTAAATAAACGATATAGTGTCGCTGGATGTTTTCATAAAATTAAGCGATAAGTATCGATAAAACAAGACCACCTTGTTATCACATTTAAAATTGCAACAACACGTCTTACGCCAATCTCAATTAATATTTATTTATTGTTTATATCTAGTTCAACTGCCATATGGGTTCTCTGATAGGCATATGCAACTTCCGTAAGTTCGTGTACAGAAAACTGTTTAAACTATAAAAACTGACACTGTGGCTGCTCGAGCCGTACAAACCCGAATTTGTTAACTGTTTGCACGTTTGCAAATAGGCTATATACGCTATATTCGGTCCCACATCCGATATCAATTTTTGTGGCCTTGGACAAAATGGAAACAATGGCTAACAAATTACGAACTAGGCGGAAACAAAATCATATATAAAAAATCGTTAAATTTACACGCCACCATCAACCGGCTCACTTGCCGCTGAAGCCTCCCATCAGGTTCCCCAGGCCGCCTAGTCCGCCCGCCGCTCCTTGCTGCAACTGTCGCATCATGTTCTGGAGTCCTCCGACGCCGCCCATCTGCTGCAGCATCCGCGGATCAATCATCTTAGCCATTTGCTGGTTGAGCTTGGCCATCTGGTTGGGATTCACGTTCTTGGTCATGTCGCCCTGCTTAAAAAGACCCTTGACGCCGCCCATCTTCTTGACCACCGCCGCGAACTTTGTGTAGTGGGCAATCAGCTCCTTCACCTCGCGCTCCAGGACGCCAGCACCTTGGGCCACGCGAATGCTGCGGTTGGGCTGCTTGCTAAACAGCTTCGCTCCGTCTCTATTGTCTAGTTCGTTGTCCGACATGCTGTCCATCATGGTCATCATGCGTTTAATTCTCGCCATCGACTCCTGTTCGCCGCCCTTGGTCATGAAATCCTGCGAGAAGCCGGGTATCATGTTCATGATCTGCGAAAAGGGGCCCATCTTCATGATGTTCTGAAACTGTTCGTACATGTCGCGAATGGTGAAGTGTCCGTGCTTGATCTTCTCGAGAAGTTCCTCGTTGCCGTCCAGCTTCAGCTCATTGACCTGCAAATCAGTAAAGTTAAAACTGGGACTTCAAACGGGAATTGTTCGGCTTCGCCTTACCTTGTCTATCAGACCCTCTATGTCGCCCATGCCGAGCAGCTTGCTCACAAAGGGTTTCGTCTTGAAGGGCTCCAAGTCGTCGATGTGCTCGCCCGTGCCGATGAAGATAATTGGCGACTGAGTGGCCGCCACGGCTGACAAGGCACCTCCTCCCTTGGCATGGCCGTCCAGCTTGGTAATGATCACCGAACCGATATCCACCTTGTCCTTAAAGGCCTTCGCCTGGGCCTCACAAGCCTGTCCGATGGTGGCGTCCATCACGAATATAATGTTGTCGGGACTAACAGCGTTCGCTACTGCCAACATCTCCTCGAAGAGCGATTCCTCTTGCTTGTGTCGTCCGGACGTGTCCACGATAATCATCTCGAAGCCCTCTCGCTTGAACATGTCGACGCCCTCCTGGGCGATGACCACTGGGTCGATTTCCGTGTAGCTGCCGTAGAAAGGGATGCGCGCCTTGGTGGCGTTCTGCTTGATCTGGTCGTAGGCGCCGGCACGGAAGGTATCCGCGCACACGAGGCACGATTTCCAGTTGCGTTTCTGGTAGTGATAGGCCAGTTTGGTGCACGTGGTTGTCTTACCAGAGCCCTGCAGGCCCACAAACATGATCACGTTCGCCTTGCCCTTGATGGGCTGGTAGGGCTTCACCCCGGGGTCCACCAGTTTGACGAGCTCCTTGAAGACGGCAGACTGGATCATACGGCGCTTGTTCAGGCCGCCGGCCATCTCATCGAAGTCTATCACCGCGCGGACATTTTCGCGCAGTTGCTTCACCAGCCGGATGTTAACGTCCGCCTCCAGGAGGGCGGCGCAAATCTCCTTGAGCATCGCATTGAGCGCCTCCTCGTTGATGACCGTCGCCTTGCTGAGCGAGTGCAGCGCGGTGGTTATCTTCCGTCCCAAATCCGCGAGAACCATCTTGCTGGTGGTGTGTGTGGGTGGTGTGGTGTATGAACTACTGGCAGCCTCTTAATTTTGTCGGGCTCTGCGCTAGTTAAAAAAACAGGCAGAAAACGTATATTTTTTAGACTTTCTTCGTCTGACACGTCGATGTGGAAGAGGAAGAGCGTGCTGACCAGTGGCCATTCGCAGGCGTGCACGGTCTTCTGTCAAAACAAAGCGACTATCGGTTATCGGTATGGGCTTCGTTGTGATTGGCGGCGGCGGGAGAGGAAGCAGCTGTTTGAAATATTTTCGCGAATTTCTCGCGCTCTTTGTTTTTATTTTTATGGGTGTAAAGGAGCTGTGGACCGTCCTTACGCCATATGCCGAACGGAAGCCCATCAATGAGCTGCGAGGCAAGAAGGTGGCCATTGATTTGGCCGGCTGGGTGTGCGAGTCCCTCAATGTTGTGGACTACTTTGTGCATCCGCGGCACCACTTGAAGTGTGTTTGTTTCCACCTGAAATAAATGTATTAAGTAATTACGCATAATTTTTTAATTTTACAGAAACCTGTTCTTTCGCACCTGCTATCTGATTTGGGAGAAGGTCACACCCGTCTTCGTTTTGGAGGGAGTTGCTCCCAAGCTCAAGAGCCAGGTGATTGCTAAGCGGAATGAGCTGCAATTTCGAGGCGTCAAACCCAAGGAGGCCACAGCAGGCAGTTCCCAAGCTCCAAAGGGCGACAAGGGTCGCACACGGTTCAATCATGTCCTCAAACAGTGCGAAACGCTGCTAATCTCCATGGGAATCCAGTGTGTCCAGGGACCGGGCGAAGCGGAGGCTTACTGCGCCTTCCTCAACAAGCATGGCGTGAGTTGAATGAACTTTTCCCTTAAAACAAACTCTTTTAATCCTTTTCCTTCAAGTTAGTTGACGGCGTCATTAGCCAGGACTCGGATTGCTTCGCTTATGGGGCCGTTCGGGTTTATCGCAACTTCTCGGTGTCCACCCAAGGAGCTCAGGCGGCGGCCGGAGGTGCTGTGGACATCTACGACATGAGGGAGATCACAGCCCGCATGGACTTTGGTCAGCACAAGATCATTGTGATGGCTTTGCTCTGCGGTTGTGACTACTGCCCCGATGGGATCGGTGGCATAGGCAAGGATGGCGTCTTAAAGCTCTTCAATAAGTACAAAGAGACGGAGATTCTGGCCAGGTGAGTACGTAAAGTGTCTATATAGCTAGTTCTCATCATACTCCCCGATTTAGGTTGCGAAACTGGCGGCAGGAGACCAGCAAATACAACGCACTCGAGATTCGTGTGGACGATAAGTCTGTGTGCAGCAACTGCGGGCACATGGGGAAGACACAGAGCCACACCAAGAGCGGATGCAGCGAGTGCAGAACCCACCGAGGCTGCGATGAGAGCCTCTGGAAGTAAGCCATAGCCTAGAGGGTGATCTTTTATGTATATTTATGCTACACATCCCCGCAGAGAACAGCGTTTGTCTATAAAGGCAGAGCTCGCCTTGCGCCGGAAGGCCTTGTTAGCACCCGACTTTCCTAACGAAGAGATCATTGCCGAGTTCCTCAGTGAGCCGGACAGCATCCCAAGCATTAATCTTAACTGGCGGCAGCCGAATCTCGTCAAGTTCATCAAGCAAATAGGGCACCTTCTGCAGTGGCCGGAAATTTACTGCTTCCAAAAGTTTTTTCCCATTCTCACGCGCTGGCAGGTGCAGCAATCGCCACAGGAGAAGGCTCTCATCGAGCCGCTAGAGATCATTAAGAAGCGCACGGTCAAAGGAGTGGCCAGCCTGGAACTGCAATGGCACGATCCTAGCGGGAGTTTCAAGGGTCTTATTCCCGACAAGCAGGTGGCCGAGTTTGAGCTGGAGCATCCGAAAGGAATCGATGAACTGTTCTACACCATCGAGCCGTTGGATATGATGGAGCAGGCCTATCCTGACTTGGTGGCTGCTTTCTTCAAATCCAAAGAGAAGCCTGCCAAGAAAACCACGCGAAAGAAAAAAACTGCTACACAGGAAGAGGAAAAGGAGAACGAGCCGGAACAAGAACCGAAGCCGAAACCGAAGCGAGTTGTCAGAAAGAAAAAATCTGCAGCCGAACCGAGTCAACTCTTGTTACAGAAATTTCTGAGTCGTGGCAAGGAGGGCGCCAATACTCCCATCAAGAGTTCTGCTTCACAAGAACGCCACCAATGCTCCACTCCCATCACCAAGTGCCTGCCCTCCGATCTGGAAAGCGACTGCGATGCGGACGAGTTTGACATGTCCGATATTGTCAATGGCATCATATCCAATCCGAAGGCGAGGCCAGCGTTGTTGAGCCAGCACCAGGGACACCAGTTGCACTACGAACCAATGGCGGCAGATTTGAGTTTGCGGCTGGCCCAGATGAGCCTTGGCGGCGAAGAGGAAGTGCAGAGTAAAAGAGATCTTTCTCAAACGGATCAACTTTCTCCGCACAGCAAACGGTTCTCCCTGGATGACAGCTTTGATCGATTGGTTATAGGACAGTCTAGGAAGGCCTCACACATCATCGAGCCAGCCAGGACGCCAGTGGAGCGATTCAAGCTTAAGCATCGCTTCAGCGAAAGGATTCCAAGCCCTGTGAAGCCTCTGCCTAGTGTCAGCTTCTTCTTCAACCAAAGCTCCGACAATGCAGATGCCTTCGAGGAACTGATGAACTCCAGTCTGTTGATTCAGAAAAACGAACACGAGGATGAGGAGCAGGAGGATGAGAAGCAGGAGAATGAGGAGCAGGAGGATGAGGATGATGAGCTTGTGGTAATCAGTGATTAAACAGTTTACGGGATGTATTCACAATAGAAAACATTAAAGAGGCAAGCTCTAAGCTCTCATCCTTTTTTGGAGGGCGATGATCACAACTAGATATAACCTACAGATAAAGCTTGGCGAAAGCGTTCGCCTGGGCCAGTGCCTGCTCCAGCTGCTCCTCGAACAGGTTGCTGACTCTCCGGCCCTTCATGTTGCACACGGCCCGAGCATCCTGACCCTTGGGAGAAGCCACTTGACCACCGAACGTGTCCGCGAAAGACTGCAGCCAGGTGGAGGCATTGAATTGGTCTCCGATGCAGCTGGCTGGCACGCAGCATCTCGCTTTTACCACGCTGTCACACATGCTGACCACCAGAATGGGCCGATCCGGACAGAGCTTGGTGGCCCGCTGCAGCGGAATTTCTTCCACGAGGGCCGAGCTGGTGATGTAGTGCAGAATGAAGGGGTGGCTGTCGAGGGGCTTTTCCTGCAGCAGGTTGCGCATCTCCACTTCGACGAATTCCCTATTATATATAAATATATTTAGTTAAACTCGGAAACAGGCAATATTAGGCACTCACTTTAGAGTTGTGCGGGACGAGTCCTTGATCCTCTTGAGCATCTCATTAAGGCGCTCCAGTGTGTCCATCTTGAATGCGTATGGCAGCTTGATATCGGTATGCAGCATATTGTGACGAATGGTCTGCAATTCCGCCTCTGTGGCGTTGGTGAGCTTGTCGGTTTGAAACTGCTTCTCGAGTAGATCCACGCGATGTCGCAGCAGGGCAGCGGTTTTGAGCACCTAGGGAAAAGAAATAACTGGGCTTAGATTCAGGATTAACTTTCGTGGGAGGCGTTACATACATTCTCCGCCGCCTGGCCAGCCACAGCGGTGAAGGCGAAGCGCGCCCGATTGGTCTGCTTGAGATTGACGATGCAGAAGCAGGAGAGCTCGCTGGTGTTGGTGGCATGAGTGCCGCAGCACAGCTCCTTGGAGCTCAGCTGCAGCTCTGGGCTTTCTACGTTGACTAGACGCAGTCCCTGCTCCGGATACACCTCACCGGGCACCATAGTAATGTCATTCTGTTGCAGCACTTGGGCGGCACTCAATAGTTCCACCCGAACAGGCGTCGCGGAGCAGATGATGCGGCTGTAGGAAACGTATTTCTAGTTACCAAGGAAGGAGGGGAAAGTCATTGTGACTCACTTGATCAGATCCTCGATAAGCTGGACATCGCTCTTTTGGATGCGCTTGCCCAGCAGTCCCACCTCGAGCTTGCACTGATCGCGGGTCACCGAGCTAGACACCTGGTAGGTGACCTTTTTGAACAGCGAGCGGATGGCAGCGTTTAGCAGATGAGTAGCTAGTTGTTATTACTTTAATTTCATTTCCAAAAGAAAACCTCTGCTGCGACTCACCTGTGTGATGGCACGTGTTGAGTTGCCTCTGCTCGGCGTCCACCTGCAGCTCGACTTCGTCTCCGATGGCCAGCTCGAAGGTATCGCTTGTGGGGGAGGAGGGTAGCCGGCACATGTGAACAACGCAGTCGTTTAGATGCTTCACGCAGACCACGTTCAGCAGGTGAGGCTGCTCTGGCTGGTGGTGATTTCGCACAAGGATCTTTCCTTCATCAGATTGCTGTCCTCCAGACTCGTAGTAGAAGTTACTGGAGGAAGTGACAATGGAAATAATGTCGGTGGAGGGCTCTTGGAGACGACTGGCTTGGGTGCGTGACACCTCCGCATCGTTAAGAAGCATCCCCACCACGCGGCTCCTCAGCGGCGGGATCCGGTAGGACTCGCTCTCCTTGTCAAAGGTGTAGGTGTATTTGGGACTGTTGTCGGTGGCTGCCAGACGCTTCGTTAGCTTCGCCTGGGCCTCCGCAATGCGTTGCTCGCTGGCCAAATCGCAGAGTGCTTGAGCTTCTCCATTTTCTCGCTGGCCGCCCTTGGCCTTGATCTTGGCCAGTGAAACCTCCGCTCTGTAACGCTCTAAATCACAATTCATATTCTCTAGCTCGGCCAGCTTGAGGAAGCTCTCTTCCGTGAGACCATAGGTGTCCGTCAGCTTGTAGAGAAATTCCCCAGGTATTGTGTTATTGGGAAATCGACTGCGCTGCACCCGAAACTCCCGGTAGGCGGGCACAAAGCCTGGACACTCCATCAGATCGATGTCATCTAGGTTGGGAAACTCTGTGAGCACCTCGGCAAAGGCCTTGGAAGAACTTTCACGCAGATTGTTGTACACCTCCTGCTCGTGGTTGATAAGATCGACTACTGCCTGCTGGCGCGACGACATCTCTGGATAGGCCTCGCCCAGCGTCTCTACGACAATAGGAACTAGTTTGGCCAACAGCTTCTCATGGCCGAAGACGTGATCGGAGATATTGAGAGCCTTTCTCAGCACACGTCGCAGCTTTTGGCTGAAATTGGTGCCAGGTATTAGCTTAAGAATGGAGCAAAAACAAAACTTACTTTTGATCGGGAAGCATTCCATCGGCCAGACAGGCGGTAACCATGCGAGCATGGTCTGCCAGAATTCTGTAGCTGGTATCCAGCGATGATTCGGCCGAGAAACTGCCGCCGTAACCCGGAGCCTTTGCCACCTGCTGTATGCCGTCAAAGATAGGTGTGAACAAGTCCGTGTCATAGTTGGATGTTTTGTTCTGAAGTAATGCGGTCAGGCGCTCGAAGCCCATGCCCGTATCCACATGGTGAGCGGGCAGCTCTGATATTGAGCCGTCCGCGAGGCTGGAACATAAAATTCATATGAGTTGGGAGTAATAACATTCAAGGCGACATCCCTCCTTACCGATTGTACTGAATAAAGACGAGATTCCACAGCTCAGTGAGATCGGAGCGGCCTGCATTGACCAGCTTGGCTCGTTGCTCCACACTGCCGAGATCCGGGCGATGGTCGATGTGGATTTCGGTGCAGGGACCACACGGCCCGGTGGCGCCCATTTCCCAGAAGTTGTCTGTGCAGCCGAAGGGAAGGATGCGCGAGGCAGGAAAGCTGTAAAGACAAGAACCTAATTTAGAGAATTTAAAGCCCCTAAGATTATATAACACATTGTACCCCAGACTCCTCCAGATCTCGAAACACTCCAAATCCGCTGGGATGCCCAGCACCTTGTCGCCGGCAAAGTAGGTTACATACAAGCGGCCAGGGTCGATGTTGTAGGGGCCGCGAAGTAGCTCCAGAGCCATGGCACACGCCTCCCGCTGGAATGCACCAGAAAAACGTTAATAAATGTAAACATAACTTTGAGTGGTCCTCCTACCTTGAAGTAGTCGCCAAAGGACCAGTTGCCCAGCATCTCGAAGAAGGTGTGATGGTAGCCATCCGTGCCCACCACGGACAGATCGTTGTGCTTGCCGCCCACCCGGACGCATTTCTGCGAATTAACAACCCGCTTGTGGGGCGCCTCCGCCGTGCCCAGGAACACCGACTTGAACTGAAACCGAGAGCAATTGGATTAGAGGAGAACAATAGCCTGAGATTGCCTGTTACCTCACCTGATTCATGCCCGCGTTGACAAACGCCACCGTGGGATCGCAGAAGGGCACCACCGGGCTGGAGCGAACGAATTTGTGGCCATGGTTGACGGTGAAGTGATCGAGGAACGTTTTCCGGATCTCGCGCGCCGTCAGCACGCGCTGCAGCTGCTTGGCCGAGTTGTACATGCCGCCGCGCTTAATTGACCGTCGTCCAACCGGCAATTAAAGCTGCAAAAGCTAAAAACTAATTTTGAACAGCTGATCGAGTGCCATTCACTGCGCATCAGGTGCAGGTGCCATTCGCCGGGTAGCGCCTTCAGCCCGTTCAGCAGCAGCAGCTGTTCTATTTTTTACTGGGCGCAACACGTACATTTTGGCCAAAATAAAAAGTACAAAATCACCGTCGGGAACAAAGAAGGGGTTTAGCAAATCCCGGGGAAAATCAGCCGTGACTGTCGGCCAAGGGAATGGTAGCAGTGTCAGACAGGTGCAGCTAAGGTAAAGTGTGGAAACCTGTCGATGAACTTTGACACGTTCAATTCTTCTTCCGCTTTCACTTTCGGCCGCTGCAGCATAACCAAAAACGGCAGCGCAACAACGCAGTTTCCATCTGGCCTTCTTTATTTTCGGCACCCAGCGAAATGGCCACAAAACGGCGACCCCTAAGGCCCAATCTGGGCTCCAATACCAGCTCGCCATCCGGCTCGAACATGAACTTCAGACCCGGGGGCCCTGACATCACCCGGGCAGAGGCGCGCGGCACGAGACCCACAGCGGCGCCAACGAGCATCCGGGAGATCCTGGTCATGGGCGTTATCCACCTGTGCAAGAAGACCATATTCTTCAACACGGATCTCAAGGTGGCCCTGTATCTGGGCAGTCTGTTTGTGATCTCCGTGATCGGGGACTTTGTGCCTTTTCCAAAGACCTACTTTGCGCGATCAGACAACCTCTTCAACATGTACTTTGTGAAGGTGGGCTGGGGTTGGACCCTGCTCTTCGCGGTGCCCTTTCTGGTGCTGTCCGCGTATACGATTACCTGCGGCGACCATAAGAAGATGCTGCGCCACCATTTCCCGCGCATCGTGATTGCCACCTTCTTCTGGTTCTTCTGGACAAAGCTCTTCAACATTGTGGAGACCTCCTACGGGCGCTGCACCACCAAGGGTTGGTCTATCACATCCTGCTCATCCTGCAAAGAAATGATTAATAATCCAGCACTATCCTTGCAGGCTACCAGAGCAAGTCGAGCTGCCTGAAGGCCGGGCATTTGTGGCAGGGCTTCGACATATCCGGTCACGCCTTCATTCTAATCCACTCGAGTCTGGTGCTCATCGAGGAGGCGCGTCCCATCATCCGCTGGGAGACGATAAAGGAGCATATCCGCAATGAGCTTCACAACCGCAGCTCCGCCGAGTCTTCGGGCACGAATCCGCTGCGCACCCTGAACGAGGAGCAGATGCGCAGCCTGCAGTTCTTGTACAAGCGCCTCACACCGATCATCCGGACCCTGTTCATCGGCATGGCGGCGCTGCAGCTGCTGTGGGACATCATGCTAGTGGGCACCATGCTGTACTATCACCGCATGATCGAGAAGGTGATCAGCGGCATTATTGCGATCCTCACGTGGTACTTCACCTACCGCTTCTGGTATCCCACGCCCGGCCTGCTGCCGGAGGCTCCTGGCAATGGCAGTTTCAGCTACCAGCGTGAGATACCCACTTTCCCCTTCAAGCGACCCACGCATTTATCCACTGCATCCGGGACCTCCAGTGCCGGGGCAAGCACCTCCAGAGCGAACGTCAACGGCAAGACAGCGTCAACGACGAGCGTGCCTAGGGATCAACAGATACCGACGTTTATGGGCATGCCGCTGTTCACGAACGCGAAGGCTGCCAGCGCAGCTGCCAATCTGCTGCAGGCCGAGCAGCAGAAGCGGGACAGGGACCAGCAGCAGCTGGAGAGCTGAGCAGAGTCCTTGGTACTCTTCGGCAGCCACAGCCATCAAGCATAGCAGGAATTGACAAGCATAAGGTGACGGATTGGAATTTTTACCAAATTTTTTTGTATATTCAGCGAAGACGAAATGATAATGAAACGATGATATTAATAAGCAGCTCGAGGCTGGCACTGGTTCGCGTTCTGCTCCTCATCCTCCTCCTTCTCCTTACCATCACACCCCAGGATCGGATCTCAGGATCCCGCACCCAGCATCCTTCATCGGCAGCGCGTAGCTTTAAGCGTTCTTATGTTCGTGTGTTTATATGTGCCCAACTTTAACAGTAAAAGGATTTGTTAACAAAGTCTAGTGTCCCGATCCTCCTCCGCTCACTTGTGGGCGAAGGCTGCGAACATGGCCATACCGAGGAAGCCGGCGCCCGCTCCCAGCTTATAGTTGCCCGGCGTCCTCATCCACATCTCGCGCAGAATGGCAAAGTTGCTCGGCTGGAGGCGGTGGTAGGACTCGCGCTGCCGGAAGCGCAGGAAGTAGGCCTCTACCTGGGGCAGCTTGCCGAAGGCCCAGTAGTGATTTTCGAAGCCCAGTTGGTACAGCCGGTGCAGAAGCAGTCCCAGCGAGATATCCGCCAGGGTAACCTCGTCTCCGGTCAGCCATTCGCTGCGGGGAGCTTTTGCCGACAGCTCCTGCTCCACGTAGAGCAGGAAGTGACGCACGGCGTCTAAAACGCGCTGGAAATCCTCGCGGGAGGAGACCAGATCCCGACGACGTACCTGGATGTCCAGCTTGTTCTTTAGCGCTGCCTTGTTAGACGCCAGCTCTTCCACGGAGCGGCGCAGCAGGTCCAGTACCTTCTCGTTGTTCTCTAAGGGAAAACAGGCGCCAGATTGAAGATTACTTTGAGCTAGTGATAACCAACCACAGGGAGAAACCTACTCAGGCAGGACTGGCGCACCGGTCCTATGAAGGGTGCCTTGGGCACAAGTTTAAGGTCATCGTGAATAAAGGAACCCAGACTGAGTGCTCCTACTGGTAGACGGCCCACCGCTTGCTCATAGAGTAACACCTGGTCGTACTCCTTGGAGTTTTGTTGGGGCTTCAGAGCCGGATGCTTAGCTAAAAACATATTGTTATACAAGCTTATTGAAAGCATAGATTTAAAGATGCTACTTACCTCCGCGGAACTTGCTCTCCACGTAGTTGATGATGTGCGTCGAGTTGGGAACAATGAAGGCTCCATCCTGAAGCACTGGCACATCGCCCTTGGGATTGAGATTTAGGAACCAACTGGAATACTGCTCGCCATTGCACAAGTCCACGACGTAGGGGAAAAAGTCAATTTTCTTTTCATATAGAACAAGAAGAACCTATTTGGGGAAATGACAAATAAGGAATTTATGTTTTCATAGGCAGATTCATTGAATTTCATTTTTCTACTTTATGTCTTTGATAATATGTATAAACACATATGTATACTATAGATATTTTTGGCTGAAGTCCAGGAAATAGAATTTTCAGGTAATCGATGAAACCCCAGAATGGCTATTGATTTGAAATCAATTGGAAAAATATTTGAAGGTTACAATTCAATTACCTCGTTTCCTCGTTTTCAGATATTGACAAATACAATGATAATATTTATATTAGAAAAATTTATACATATTTAGAAAGATAGTTTTTGATTATAGGTCTATTTGACCGTTAAAAACAGACAATCCTAGATATATGGGTAATTTTTCTTGCATTAAAAAAAATTTTGTTACTTTAATGGAAAGGTGAGCTTTTTTTTACTTTTCTTAAATATTGAAAAATATTTTAAATACGCATAAATATCCGGGAAAAGCTAAACTTCTGCTAATATTATTCTAAATTGAAGAGATGTAAATATCTCTAGAATTTTTTCCTAACTATTAGCTCAGATAATTATTATTATATTTTATTTGAGTCTAAGTAGCCTGAAACAAACTCAAATTAAATGTTTCTGGATCAGTTGATATACTAGATTCTCCGCTTTGTTTACTTTTTAGCTTATCTTCTACGCTCTCCCGCTCAATCCACCTCATTAGCACCTGCAGCAGCAGCCGAGTAAACAGTGTTTAAATCTATCCTATGCTGTCATAAGCCCAGAATCTAGACTCTAGAGTCTAGTCCGATATCTAGAGAGCTCCACTACACTTCCTCCTACCTACAAGTTTCCCCGAGACCTAGTCATGCTCCATTGCATCCGCTGGGGAGCGCGGGTGGAAACCTTCAGAGCGGGGCATCCCACTCCAGCCATTACATCTCGAAAACAAAAAAAAGCAAAACCATGACGAATCCGAATTACGATGATGATTAGTTTAGTAATTTTGCGGCATTGGTTGATTGAGATTTGGATATGGAAAATAATTGTGTCGAAGATCACATGATTAGGGAGAGCGAGCGGCTGCTACTAACTTTTTGTGAGTAGAAGTTGTACGGATGGAAGAAGAGCACCAGCTTGTTGTCCGGCAGCACCGGAGCCTTGAAGTCCTGCAGCGAGGGCGGCAGAGCCTCGATCTCTTTGGCCTGGTCGGTGCTCATCTTTGAGGGTTTAGTAAAACTTTTTATCAGATTTATTTTTATGTAACTTATGTTTAGTTAGCCGCCGAGACTTTAGTTAGCACTATCATAAGGGCTTTTCCGTATCACATGCCTTGCCGACGCGAGGGCTGCGAAAAGTGAAATGAAAACCCGAAACGAAAAGCCGTTAGCGCGTGCCGGACGGAAACGGAGAGCCGGAGAATCGGAGACGAACCTTGCAAGAGAAGTGACACCGGACTGCTTCCGCCGATGAGTGAGACTGAAGTGGAGCCAGTGGCGGCTGTTACTGATCCGTCCGCTTGTCAATTTGCACTTTTTGGCGTATCGCTATATGTGTACGTTTTCGACTCGAAATTCTACATTATGTAGAGATCCCCGCTGAGTTTGCTGCTTGTTTGTCATACTTATTTATCTTTGTTTATATTATTACGAAAGTGGAGCGTTTATCTGACTGTTTGGAGATTTTCATTTCAAACTGTTCTTATCTTGCTATGAGTTGTTGCTGCGGTGAAATGGAAGATTAATAATATAATTGAGTATATTTATCTTTTATAATATATAAAAATGTATAAATAAATTTAAGCAAGTTGCTTATTAATTCCTTTGTAAGTGACCGCAAGAATTTCATCTAATAAGATTTCTTGCACTTTCAAAACTGGCGCCAACTTAAAGCTTTTTGGGAATGACAGACCGCTGGCAGAAAGAAGAAGCTATTCCAGTTGTAAACAAATTGGAGATCTCTGCGGCCCAGACAAGTCCAATTGGGAAAATCAATTCTTAGGCAACGAATTCTTGAAAAAAAAAAAATAGTTCAATCCTTCGCTTCGGAAAATGCTGCACCTGGGCAAGCAACTGGTCAGAGGGGCGCCCAAGATCCGATTGAGCGCCACCGCTGTGACTGGAAGTGGCCAAAGTTCAGGCCGGAATCTCGATCAAAACAACAACACTTACAACCAGAAACTTGTTGGCCCTAATCTCAATCAGTGCCATAAGCGCCTTTCCAGCACCAGTCAAAGTTCGCACGTTGGTCCGATGAAGCGCTTAGCAGGGAAAGTTGCCGTGGTCACCGCCTCCACAGATGGGTATGACATTGCCCCCGAAATCCAATCATGTTTTCCCAACTAACCCAAAGAACATCATTCCAGCATTGGCTTTGCCATTGCCAAGCGGTTGGCCGAGGACGGAGCCGCCGTGGTCATTAGCAGCCGAAAGCAAAAGAACGTGGACAACGCTCTGGCGGAGATGCGCAAGCTGAACCTAAATGTCCATGGACTCAAGTGTCACGTGAGCGAGCCAGAGGATCGCAAGCAGCTCTTCGCGGAGACCATCAGCAAGTTTGGCAAGCTAAACATCCTTGTCAGCAACGCCGCCACCAATCCCGCCGTGGGCGGAGTGCTCGAGTGCGACGAAAAGGTCTGGGACAAGATCTTCGATGTGAACGTGAAGAGCTCCTACCTGCTGGCCAAGGAAGCACTACCCCTGCTGCGCCAGGAGAAGGGCTCCAGCATCGTCTTTGTCTCCTCCATCGCAGGCTACGATGCCTTTGAGGTTAGTCTTATCGGCGGGTCAAATGTCCGGGAGCTTATCGCAACCCTCTTATCGTTCGTTGCAGCTACTGGGCGCGTACTCGGTGAGCAAAACGGCTCTGATCGGTCTGACCAAAGCTGCCGCCAAGGATCTGGCGCCCGAGGGCATCCGCGTCAACTGCCTGGCTCCTGGTGTGATCAAAACCAAATTCTCCAAAGCGCTGTACGAGAACGAGTCGGCGAACGAGGCGGCGCTGAGCAAGATTCCCATGGGGCGACTCGGCACTAGTGAGGAGATGGCTGGCGTGGTCTCATTCCTGGTCTCCGAGGATGCGGGCTACATAACGGGCGAGTCCATAGTGGCCGGCGGCGGAATGACTGCGCGTCTCTAAGCGATGTACATAAATATATTTCCTTACGGGCTATGGATAACAGCGGTGTTCACAGTGATCAAAAAATACAATGACAATTCAGTGGAATTAAACACTAGGAGGAGCGCAGCTTGGCCAGCTGGTCGGCGATGTCCTTCTCGGTGCGCTTGCCGCTTGTCTCGAAGTCTGCGGTGCCGGTGGCCGGTATGCTGGACATTTTGCCGGAAATCTCAATGCCGATCTCATCCAGCACCTTGTTAACCACGGCGTTGGACTCTTCCTCATCGCCCGACTCGTCGAGCATGTCGTCCAGAGTGTCGTTGATCATCTCATCGGTCATCTCCATCTTCATGTTCGCCGCCTGGAACTGCCGCACCGTCTCTCCGATTGCCTCCGGCCGCATCACCTTGTTCATGTCCGCCATCGTCTTGGCCGTGCTCCCCATGGCCTCGCTCAGTGCGATGTTGGCGCCCATGTTTTTGTTTTGGTAGCCGATGGACTGGATCTTCCCGGAGGCTGCGTATGTGCGCGACTTTTGCTTCCGGATCTCCACCAGCTGCTTGGCCAGGATGCGGCAGGCGTCGTTGTTCCCGGCGGCAGCATTGCGTCGGATTTCGGCCTCCAGTTTGCGCTCCTCATCCTCCAGCTTCCTCCGCTCGCGTTCAATGTCGCGGGTGGCCTTGCGCAGGGAGCGGTCGTTCTCGCGCTGCTGCTCCTTCACGGTGGGCTTCTTGCCGAACAAATTGTTGAACATTTTTGAATTTAGTGCTTGTCTCGAGCCCCAATTTCTGACTCGGCGGAGCTGCTGAGCTGAGGTGGTTTTTCCTGTTGATGATTCACACGGAGATTGGCGCAATCGGAGCAAACATCAAAACATCAAACAGCTGTCAGCTGCGTTGCGCAGTGAATGCCTATGTCTATGTCCTGGGCGTAGTCCGAAACGCTGAGGGGGTTTATAGTATAAGCTTTATACTTAAAAATGTAATTGGTTGAAATTTTTTAGACCTTAACAAAACTTTAATTTAACTACAATACAAATTATATTTTTACATTTCTCTACAAAATTAGAAACTAAATAGCACTTAATGAGGTAAGTGCGCCCCAAAGTCCCCTCAAACTACGCACCTTTGTGGGGCTGCCACTCGTTACTTTAAGAAAGAACGCCGGTGGCCGGCTTTTAAGTAAAATCTAAAAAATGTCTCTGGAAATCCTCAAACAAGGCGCCGAGGGGCGTCTATACCTGGGCGATTTTAAGGGCGAGTCCTGCCTGATCAAGGAGCGCTTTGTGAAGAAGTATCGCCATCCTGAGCTGGACACTCAGATCACGCGGCAGCGGATGAAGGCCGAAGCAAAGGCAGCGGGCCGTTGTTTGGCTGCCGGTATCCTGGCCCCGAGGATCCTTCACTCGGACCTCAACACCCATAAGCTCTACATGGAATACTTTGACAAGGCGCAAACGGCCAAGCAGTTCATTCAGCAGACTGTGGAGGCAAACTCGGAAAATGAGGCGAAATCGGTGCTGCTGGAGCTGTGTTCGCGAATTGGTACTATCGTCGGCAAGATGCACTCGAACCACATCATACACGGCGACCTGACCACCTCGAACCTGCTCATCAACCCGAAGGATGGTGGCTACGACGTTGTCCTAATTGATTTCGGATTGAGCCACTACAACCAGGCCACCGAGGACAAGGGCGTCGATCTGTACGTTCTGGAGCGCGCTCTGATAAGCACCCACAGCGAGCAGCCGTATCTCTTTGAGGAAATCCTGGCCGCGTATCGCAAGGAGTGCGGCAAGGACGAGGAAGCAGTGCTGTCCAAGTTCGAGGAGGTGAGAGCCCGGGGACGCAAGCGCACAATGATTGGCTAACAAATAATAAACTTTAATGGCCGTATTTATACTGTTAAGCTTATTCTATCCTCTTGAGGGTCTCTCTGGGCGGGTCATCCGCTAGCTCGTCTATCTTGATTTTTTTTATGTACTTCCGCAACTTTGTCTTGCGTTTGATTAGCTCGTGTTTGAGTGGTTCCTTTCCCTCAACGGGATCTTCCTTGTACCTTGCGTATGGACGCTCCTTCATCTTGGTAATGGCATCCTCCAGCTTGAGACCAGTCAAGCCGAGCTCCTCATAGTACAGGCGGTACTTATCACAGAATTTCGAGTGTCCCTTTTTGAAGGCGGCTGTCTTAGTTGAAGGATGCTGTAAAAGATTCTCATTTTACAGAACGTGTCTGGATATATTCATGCCAATGGCTTACCCTAGCGTCAATGGCCCTGGCGCATCCCCTGTGAAAGTTGTGCAGATGACGTAGAAAGGGCTCGTTAGGTTTGAGTCCCTCCTCCAGACTTAACTGCATGATCTCGTTGATGTAGCCAAAGGACTTATTGGCGCAGCCCTGCCGCAGCATGGCGCCCAGTATGGGCATATTCATCTTGATGCCTGCCACCTGCATCTGCTGCAGCAGCTCTCTGGCTTCCTCCTGCGTGCGACATCCCAGAGCGAGGACTCCGTAGGTGACAATATCTGGATGCAGACCCGCTGTCCGAATCATGGCAAGCACCTCGCGGGCACTCTCGTAGTCGAAGCGCATGGATCGCTTTTTGATCAGTATGTTGAAGAAGTCGATGTCCGCCTTAAGTCCGATTTTGCGGACGAAAGTGAGCAGCTGCTTCTCCGCGGCGTTGGTCGGAGGGATAACCTCCAGCATGGTGGTGAATGTCTCAATATCGGGAGTGATTTTATGCTCTTTCATAAGGTCGAGAAAGCCTGTCAGGCCGCCAAGCAAGAGAAACCGCTCATGTGGGCGTGACACCTCCTCCAAGGCCACCAAGCTCCCCAGGTGGGGTCGCGGCAGCAGGAGATTCGGCATTTCCAGCTCGCTAGATGTCGTGACCACCTCTATTTGGGCAGGAAGCGATGAGGAACTTGAAGACACACTGGGTAGATTGTCGCTATCGCCATTATCCAGCCGAAGAGCAGGCTTCTGCTTGGATGCTGAAGGAGCAATCTGATCGAGGACTTCCCGCATAGCTTCCAAATCCCCAAAGCTGCAGTCTCTCACACATCTGAGCATCGTAGTAAAGCTGTAATAGTCCGGGCTGATCCCACTCTGCAGCATTTTGTGCCAGGTGAGGAGAGCGTGCCTAAAACCGTGCTCCGAGTCGCTGGCGCAGGCCTGCAGCAGGAAGTTGAAGGTCTCGGCATTCATTTCAAGCTGCCGCTCCATCATCTCGTCCGCCAGAAGATAGGCGGTGTCCACATCCCCGCATCTCCCGTAGGCCTTGATCATAGCATTGTAGTTCTTTACGTTAGGCTCATAGCCCTTCTCCAGCATGTTCTCCCTGATGATCTGGGCCTTGGCCAGACCATCGCTGAGGGAGGGAGCATTGGCGCAGGCGTTGAAAAGGGAGGTGTAGGTGCCGCCGGTCACCTGAAGGCCCCGTTGCCGCATCTTCGTGTACAGAGCAAAGGCCTTGCGGGTGTATCCTGCCTTGGCGCAACCGCTGATCAGCAGGTTGTATATGTACTTGTCCGGCTTAGCACGATCCTCGCGCAACATCCTTTGCTCCAGAACGGCGATAGCATCATTGAGCCCGTTTGCTTTCAGGTGATCCTTGATCTGGCGAGCGTATTCCACGGCCTGCAGCTTCCTTGAGTGTCTCGTGGGTCTGCTAATATAAGCCTCCTCCTCGACATCTCCAGGATCCTCGGCCTGGCTCTCTCCAATCTTGGCATCGCCAAAAGTATCGGGATCACCAAAGTTGAGAACTTTTTCGGGGTTCTTTTCCTTTGACTGTTTTTCTTTTTTTCGCTTGTTTTGCTGTTTTGGTGCTTCTGATGGAAGTTCCTCCAATATTTCTTCCTGGAACGGATTGTGATTTCTGTTTGCCTCCCGTTTGGTCTGCAGACCCGCTTCCTGGTCCGTAATCCGCACATGCAGCAGGCGATTTGGTCCGCAAGTCCAGGCAGAAGACACCGCAGTGTTACTCAAGTTATATCCCTTGATTCCACTCCTGGTGGCGTTTAATTGCATGCCACGCATATGCGTGGCCAAGGAGCGGCTGAGCAACCGCAGAGCCATTGAATCTGCTGCAACTTTATGTGAATTTTATGTAATTAATCCAGATTCAAACGTGCTTCGCGGTGTAAATAAAGAACCATCTGCTGGACGGTGCTGCCAACTGCTGCAAAGTGCCATTCGCACCGAAACGTACACTAACAGTCACACCGAAACGTGGACTCGTCATTCCTCTTCGCCAATCTGACCTGAATAAAGCTTAAATTAGTGAAAATTAAATAAATTAAACATGAGCATGACTGTGGACCCCCGCCGGAAGGAGAAGATCAACCGCTACAAGGCGCCCAAGAACCAGGGCCAGAGCGGCGGCGCCAACGAGGACATGATGCCGGATTACATGAACATTCTGGGCATGATTTTCTCAATGTGCGGCCTGATGATGAAGGTACAGAGATTCCGCCTGCGTTACGACTTACATATGCATATCTAATCTCAAAATGTTTTCCTTTAGCTTAAGTGGTGTGCCTGGTTCGCCCTTTACTGTTCCTGCATTAGTTTTGCCAGCTCGCGGGCCAGCGACGACGCCAAACAGGTGCTTTCCTCCTTCATGCTGAGCGTTAGTGCCGTAGTGATGTCCTATCTGCAGAATCCGGCTGCGATGACCCCGCCCTGGGCCTCCTAGCATTCCCAGGAATCCAAGCATTCCTCGTGGCAGTGAAAATGCTTTTCCACTCTAGTGTAGATGAATGTGCATGCTTTATTACGATCCGAAAAGGGAATAAGGATAAAAGAGACTACTATGAATTCAGGCGACTGGCGCAAAATAATGAATGAGTTTTGGAGGCGTGGATGTGGAGGTAGTACAATTTAGCTACTGCGGGCTCGGGATCTTCGCGCACTGCCACTGGACGACGGTGAGTCAGTGTATAAGTGCGACTGTGGCTAGGTGGTGAGCAGGTAGTAGGCAAACAGCATGAAAGCCACAATGTAGACGGTGCCGACGATCAGGACGTATTAAATCTCCCCGAACCTGCTGTGTCCCGTGGCCTGGGCGTGCTCCTGGGCCTGTGCTTGGCCCACCAGCCTGACGTCGCACTGCATGCAGCGCACCGTGAACTTGTCTACGTTGGTATACTGTCGCGACGACTTGGCCTCGTTTGCCAACTGTTCCGCCTGTTGGTACACGCCCATCTCCTCAACGGGAAAGATAGTGGCGGGAGCAGCGCTCTGGGCTGTTTCCATGTACAGCGGGTCGTAGTGGATGCCGTCGAACAGCAGGAAGACGCGCAGTCCAAAGTTCTTGTCCTCGCCGAAGCGGTTAATTATTGCATTTTGGATGTCCACCACGTCGATCTCGATGCCGTAGTAGTTGGACAGAATGGCCACCTCGATAGCGCCGCCCCACGAGTCCGCCTTCTGGATCCACGAGCAGTACTCTGCATTGGACTTGCCCAGCACGGCATCGTTGTACTCCTGCGGGTTGGCGGCGACCTCCTGGGCTATGATGTGGCGCATCATCTCGCTGCCCTCGTTGTCCACCTTGCCGTTAAGCACGAACCGAATGCTGGTGAACAGGCAAGAGTTGTCCGCCGGCACCACCTTTTTCAATAAGATACCGTTAAAGTCGCCGTTCGGCCCGCTTTCCGTGGGCGCCAATGGAAGCTGCGGCTGCGAGGCATTGCCGCCAGCGGCTGCTGCCTCCAGTTGAGCATCCTCCTCGGCCTGCAGGCGACGCGCTAGCGCCTCGTCGTCCTCCAGGTTGGCAAAGGCAGATGGTGCGGCTGCTGGGGCGGCCTTCTCCTCAACAATCAGGGTTTCTCCGCTGTTGATTCCGACGGCCTTAAGGTCGCGCTCCTCCTGCTGCTGGGAGAGGTCCAGGGGCTTGGGCGGATAGCCCACTAGGACGTGGAGCTGAGGCGGCTGGATGGCGGTGGCAGTGGCGATTTTCCGTTTCAGCTCCCCGAGCGTCGTATTTTCGTTCAGGTCTTTGACAATGAACTGACCTTTTTTCGACTTGAGTTTTACACTGAATGATCCAGTCATTGTTTCGTCGGCAGCGCTACTTCTTGGTGACGTAAATTTCTGTTCAGGCGGGGGTGTGTTTGTGTAAATGGGCTGACTTTGAATTTTGGGCTCGTTATTGCTTTTTTATTGCTAAGTTATATTGTCTAATTTGGTTATAAGCAACTAGGGATGACAAACACATCCGTATCTCAATATAAGTATTTTTGAATAAAAGTAAATATTTTTATAACAATGATTTTGTTGAAAAGTGTGGCAACGCTGGCATTTATCCAATATTTACGAAGGTTTTCTAACATATTTCCATGAAGAATTTATATTTTCTGGGAGCACCAAGGCTACGCACCTAGCCTAATGACTATCACAGCTGCAAAATGAAGAAGAACGCGGGAAGGGGAGAAAAACCGTGATTTTCCTTAAAAAGTCTGGCAGCTCTT
Source organism: Drosophila seguyi (assembly GCA_008042675.1). NCBI lineage: Eukaryota > Metazoa > Arthropoda > Insecta > Diptera > Drosophilidae > Drosophila > Drosophila seguyi. Next base: position 22,307 of record VNJU01003237.1, read on the forward strand.
ACGTCGAGCGTTACACAAATGTTGCGGAGGAGGGTAAAAAATATGAAAATGGTTCGAAACTTCTCTAAAATTGTACACTGCTATAAAAGACGAGATTTATAGCTATTTGGATATTTCCAATTTTAAGGGTAATTTTTCTGGAATTACGAAAAAATTTATTCACTCTTAGGATATGTAACAATCAATAGTAACACTTTAACTTCTTGTAAGACTAGTCGAGCAACCATCACTTCATGTCAGGATGCTAAAACCAGTTGGGAAATATAAGAATATTTGTTTGCTTTTATTAATGCAATTATTAATTAATTTAAATTAATTAATAAAATTAAATTTAAATATTCTATATATAATTAGCCCAAAGTTCTTCCCTAGATTTCTTAGGAGCTAAGGAAAAGTTTGGTATTCCCAATATTTCCATTTGACTTTTTCGACGCCCATGCCTAGGTGCGAAATCAATTGTTATTAGCTCATCTTGGCGTTAAGGCCAATGTCAAGCTGCTAATTAATATTTAGCAGTGGATCCGCTCGCACATAATGGCCTACTCAAATAGAACTCAGAACCGAGGAAACGCCGATTAGCAAAAAGAGGCGAAGAAACCGGGGAAACCGCACGTCAACAAATTGCCCAAACATTATGCTCGAGTCCCGGACAAATGAAACCACAAAAAGGTAGCAGAAGCGCCAAAAAAAATGGACACAGGCGCAACAGTTTGTCTGGCTTTTGTTATCGCTATTGCTCCACATGCGTGGCGGGCCAAAATCACATTTAATAGTCGCAAACAGATTGATTGCCCGCCCCTCGCACCGCTCTGAATCACCGAATCTTGTGCCGGCGTTTTTCTTTTCTCTTTGTTTTTGTTTTAATTTCTGTGAAAGACGAGCGGTCTGCCGGCCGAGCATCACAGGCCGGTGGACTGGCATATAAATAGACGGGTCGGCGGGGTCTGGTGTTCAGTGCTAAGCAAGTCTGTCAACGCGCAGTGCGAGATCATCGATCAAATCGAAGTCCAGTCAACATGAAATTCTTGCTTCTGGTGCGTCTCTCTACAGTACTAAGGATGGCCAAGCGGCCTTAACTCACCCGACATTCCTTTACAGAGTGTATTCCTCTGCCTGGCTGTGTGCTTCATGGCCACCAGTGCTGCTCCCCGGGAGGAGGCCGTCCCCGAGGGTCTTGAAGGACCTGGCAGCGAGTCCGTCAATCCCTCCGACGATCAGTCCTTCCTGCTCAAGCTGAAGCTGCTGAAGAAGCTCCTGTTCCTGGGCTAAACGCACACTCACATCACCCATCCATGGATTTTTAGTTTAACTATGTGTTTAGGTCTGTAAGAAGAAGAAAAAAAACAAATCAAATAAAAATTAAATGTATTTGGTAACAGAAATTTACCCTGCTAAAGTTCGTTTCCTGAGTCTTTTGTTTGGCAACACAAAAAGTACGTTAGTTGTGCGGAAAAAATCGAAAGTAAAACTAACACGTTAAAGTTGCAGGTAAAAAAAGGAGTTTGTTGTCCTTTTGTTTTTGACAATCTAGAAATTTTGAAAACCTCTTTGACTGTTTTATATAGTTACAAAGAAACAAAAATCTCCTAAACTTTAAGATTTTTTAATACAAGATAATTGGTAAAGCAATAATTAAATTTGTTCTTGAAAGCAGATTTATTTCTTAGGAAACATGTAAGATTGTCAACCTAAGTCAAGACAATTTTATGAAAGTTATTATACAAGGTTTAAGGGTTTAAACCAAACTTATGATTTGTAATTAAAAAGGGTTGAGAGCGATTCTTACTCTAAAGAAAAACATACTCTAATTTATGCATATTTATATATATACATATTATACTTTACATGGCATAAAGTTTCATATTTAGTTTAGACACCTGTAAAAGAATCAATTAAAGCGATCAATGAATGGAATCATTAATAAAGAGCGTAACCCTTGCCTTTTATGGCCCACAATTAGCACATCGCAGACTTTTCATTTATGTAGGACAGCGAATTGGTCAATAGTCACCAGTTAGGAGGACACCGCTCGCTTTTCACACTCTCTTTGCGAATACGACGACCGCAAACGAGTTTCCCGTCGATATCTTAATAAACAAAAACTCGACCTGCAGCAGCTAGTCATTAGCTCCTTTTAGGACACAGACGGAGATCCCCTGGCCAGATGACATAAGAAAGTCGACTCGCACGAGCCTTTTTGTTGAATGAAAATAACATTTATTTTGTTTACGATTACATGTCTGCATGGATGGATGTGTGTGCTGTGTGTGATTTATGGTATTATCTAGGTTTTTTTGTCAAAACGATTGAAATATTGAATGCTGTGGGGGAGGCGGCAAGGTTCCCAATGGGTTGGACTAGAATCTGAGCTGTGCTTAGCGGGCAGAGGGAGTGAGCCTCCTAGCCCAGGAGCTTCTTCAGCTTGAGCAGCTTCTTTAGCTTGAAGATCGCCTGAGGATCCTGGGGACGCTGCACATCGTCAAAGGCCGGCTGGTAGATATTATCCCCGATCAGGGACTCGTCCACGGGCACCGCAGATACAAGGACGATGGCCAAAAGGCACACGAACAGGGTCTGTCAAGTGAATGAAGATAATATTTGTATTTTATATTTGCAAGTCCCTTTTCGTAGACATTATTTTACTCAAAAAGCTAAAGGAATTTAGAGATTTATTAAATTTAATTGAATTTAATTATATTTCCATTTTAAAAGAGAGAAGAGAGGAAATATATTTAATATCCTCAGTTTCCCTATTCCAAATATAGATCCTCTTATAATTTTAAGTAAATCCTTTTCAGGCGTTGTAATCCTTCACGATATTCAATCCAAAGACTCACCAGAGCTAGGTACTTCATGATTACTTCTTGGGTAGATGTCACACTGATTAATCCAAAAATCGACTGCACATCGCTCCACCTGTGATCAGGGCCTTTTATAGCCGGACTTAAGGTGGCCATCGATGATAATGCCATATGTAAACTGCAATCTGCAATGGAGAAGCAGACAAATGAGCGATACATAAACAAAAGACCGGTGCGCATATATAAATAAAACGGTGAACAGAAGGAAATATCAACTCAAAAAGCCGAAAGACAGAAACTGGCCAGAGGCGGAGCCGAGGGGCAGCAGGCGGGTGTGTGTCTCGGGTCCGTGCAAATCAGGTAAAACTAAAACACCGAAGCCAAGTCGCCCTGTTTACTTTGCTTTTGGTGGCATCTTCTGTTTGTCCGGGCTAAGCCACTGAAGAAGTTGATCTCTGATTAAATAATAATCGCACTTTGGTAAATGAAAACAAGGCTCGAGGGAAGGTCATCGCAAATGCGGTCACCATAGCGATGTTTGCCCACAATTAGGAGGAAGACAGACGTCATAGGAGGAAGTTTACTTACTAATTCCCAATAACTACAGTTCAAGAACAGCATTAGGCGGCCCGCTAACATTCACACTGATCGATCAATGGTCGGGCCAATTAAATAAATTATCACTAGAGAATGAGGAGGGTGTATATCGAGATCCATAAATATTTGGCACTTTTAAGAGCCGTCAAGCCTAAAGAGTCGACCACTATGTCAATAAAATTGAAGCTAAATGATGGAACCATTTTGGGCTGGGCTCTGGCACAAAAAGCCACCTGAGACTGGCACGGAGGCCAGGCGTTTCTGCCCAGTCATCGTGGAAGTAGCCGCCGTGGACTGCGATCTTGCAGCTCTGATCTGTGAGTTCAGAAAACCGGAAACATTCGCTCCGCTCTACATATGTAAATCTGCGAACTTTCGAGAATGCCAGCCAACACAATGTCACCGTGGGCTTAAAAAATTCCACAGATAGTACCCGTTGCTTATGGATATATCAAAGCTGAGTTAAGAGCTGTAACAATGCAAGAGATAAGCCTGAATGGAATACCTTTGAGTCGGTTTTGATGATGTTTCAAGTTTTAATACGCTTCCCATGCCCCTGGGCCTTTCGATAAACTCGTAAGGGCGTGTCTCTGGCCAAGTCATGTCTCAATCTTGGTGAATCTGTTGTAGGTGGCCATAAATTAAAATTCGCACACCAAACCTGACGAACGAAAGGCGGTATGGAATGGCAGCAATTTTGAAATTAGTTTGGGGTTGACATAAAAATGCGTAGGGTGTGGGAACTAAGTGGTGTGTTTAATAAGGGATTTAATATATTTAAACTAATATTGTACGTATTTTACATGATTTATTAGTAGTTGGGGTAAGTTTCTAAATTAATTACAGTTTTCAATAACCTCCAGTTACCTCCGAACTGCTCTCATTTATTTCTTCCTCATCATCGCTTGGATAAGTAACCTCTGAGCTAGGTTCCTTCGTTTCCCCCTCTTCTTCATTGTTTGGCTCCTTCTTTTCCTCATCACTGCTATCAAAATCAGACGATGGATCCTTATAGCCCGGTGGTGTCCTCATGGCAAACTTGATCCTGGCGGTAACCAGTTTAATGACTTCCTCATAGACCTGTATCAGCTCTAGAAGGATCATGTACCGGCCATCGGGGATTCGGAAGGGAACTAGCTTGACATCGACGGTGCTACCCTTTACGTAGTAAAAGCCTGGCACCAAAGGACACGAAATGACAAAGGTGGAGGGTAGCAGGCTCTCGCCTGGAATCTCCTGCACGGTTATATTGCGCAGCGAGTCGAGGAGCTTGCACAGATCTAGATTCCTGAAGCGAACGAGATCGATCTGGTCGGAGCCACCAAATTGCTCCGACAGTTTCCGCACGAAAATATGCATGAGCAGTTTGCCGGGAAAGGGCACCTCCACGGTGAGGTTAAAGTAAATTTCCTCAAAGCGAACAATGTCGTAGGCAAGATGGATGTCCTCGGGCACAAAGGACTTTGAGTAAAACTCCTCGATTTGCAGATTTAGCTGGATAATAAAACTGAACTTAATAGGCATGGGGTCTTGGGTTTATTGAAAAACAACTCACGCCGTAAGCACCTGATAGATATATCAACAAAATCGGACTTTGCAGGGGCCACATTGTCCAGAGCTTGGTTCAATGTGAGATAACTGCTCGCCATTTGCTGACATTTGGCAACTGGGAAATTGGCCTCATTACCCATCTGGTTAGTCAGGCCACGTTAACTGGACTAATGACGCTCGATTCTTATCGATCAATGCCCTAACAATGTGAGCATACTCCACGGAGCGCACAGGTCGTATGCGTAATGTGGGTGTTCAGTGTGTGTTAGCTCACACGGCGTATGCTCGACGAAAACAAGTGCCAAGCATTAAATATACGCTGACATTTGGCCCGAGTAAATCAGGTTTACGATTTGTATTTACACGCCTCAAATCGCTGCTAGCAGATACATACGCCTCTTATGGAGACGTTAAAGACGGAACCCGTGCCCAGTTGCAAATATTCATCGTTCGTCAGTGGCCAACTGATGAACTTGAACCAAAAAAGCGCGGACAAAAAAACACAAAAAAGGTAAAGATATGACTGGCAGAGACTGGTAAAGTTTGCCATGTAAACGGACATAAATTGTGCCGCCGGAAAGCGAGGCGAACAAAAGTCTCGGATAAATCATCCCAAACGGAATATATGTATGCCAGTGGACCATAAATTTGAGCATTTTTATTGCAATTTGCTTGTTTGTACCAAAAACAAGTGCAAACAATGGCCACAATAACAGCGATGGCAAACAAATGCTGCCTTAAGCCGCAAACTACAGTGAAAGTGACGTAATGCGATGGCAGCCCAGCCACCAGCAGCAAAAACAAATGCGGTAAAAATATGTAAAAAAAGCATTAAAAAACGACAACAAAGTACAGACTGCGGAGTGTGGAGCAGCAGAAAAAAATGTCAATGTCTTTTACAAGCCGAGGATGGCGAAGAAGCAGCAGCAGCAGCGGCAGCAGCACCAGCAGCTGACCAAAGGGTCACGGGGTGGTCAATAGGGGAGGCTGGTGCTTAAGGGCGGTGGTGTATGCACAATGGATAAAAGGCAAACAACAGCGGGCACTGCAAACGTAAACATTGTTTGCATGAGCGGGACCTTGGCGATGGCTTTGGCACGTGGACGACCGACTATCGACAGAGAAATGCCAAGCCTCTAAGCATTCACTTTCAAGCAATTTATTCTTTTATGACTTTTATGAGGGCATCAAAAAATGTAGTCTAGAGTCGGTTATTGTGTTTAGATTGTAGTTAATAGTCTTTGAAAGTCTTAGAAAGTACCTAAACATTTATTTTCTTACGTTCTTACAAGTGACATTATCTAGTCATAGATTTAGGGGGTTTTTCGGAGAAAATATCGTCAAGTTAGCATCTGGTCGTCTTTGCACATAATTAATTCGGAAGTTCAGGTTTTAAGTAAAGATGAATTTTACAAATAAATGTGACAAAATACAACCAGAAGCTAGGATAAAAGCTAAGATAAAAGTATTTAAAATAGTGAGACAACCAAGGCTTCCAAGAGACTCCTGAATTGAAATCAATTTGTAAATACAATACGTTCCTTAATCTGTATTTTTAATAACACCAAAATATTAAAATCATACAGATAAACTTTCCAACCACTTAAATACTCTCCCCTTCCTTATAAAAATTTTATATTTCCGATATTTTCTCAAAACAAACTCTCTTCACGATCCCATCTCTGGCAGCTGTGGTTTTCGCGCAGCATAACAAAAAATTCACATGCATCGGATGTCGGCTTACATTTTATTTACTCCGCTGCTTCTTCGGTTTCTTCGCTCTGCGTATATATTTTATGCGTCCAACGTTGAATGTTTTTATCGCCTGCATTTACAATTCAATGTCATGCCGGTCATTGTTTTTGCAGCAATTTGTTGTTACCTCAGAGCCGGCTTGAAAAAGCCAGAAGAAGAAAAGAGCAGAAGCTGCACCAGAAGATGCACAAGATCGAGGAACCGGTTGCCGGGGCCACTCCTCCATTGATATTTATGGCCAATACACATATACATCAGCCAAGAAATGCAACTTCGCTGTAAAATCAAGTGTGTAACGCGACCTTGAGACCCAAACTCCAGCTTAAACTTCAACTTTAGCTCGAAACTGGACCTGCAATTGCCTCTCGGTCCGGTCTTATGTATTATTTATGTTTGGTCGTCAAGTTTTATGAACCTGCGCTGCCCAGATAATAATTGTTATTAAACCACATCATACGTTGTGTTGGGAGACGGCGGGGCCATGTCATTAGCAGTCTAGGCCAGATCCATCTAGATATTACAAACGTATCTGTGTAAACGATGGGCGCTACTCTGTCTGGGGTTTCCGCATCGTTTTCAAGCATCATCGCGATGAAGCTACGTGACTGTGGTAATAATATTATCTTTAAATATTACTAATTATGAGTGGGCACAAGTACTTATTATATTTTGCAGGACGGGCCTCCTACACAAAGGCAAAGGAAGTGTTTAAATTACTCAGAAACCACAGATAATAGAGTTCTGTTAACAAACAACCAGCCTTCTTTTTGTGGTAAGAATATTGAGCCTTCATACCTTTCTTGGTATATAATAGATACAATTATTATATTGTTATATCTTTATTATACAAGGTCTTGGTACAAGTTATTTAGTTTTCTTTATTTGCCAATCTAATGGCCAGTATTCGAACCTCTTTATGCGGCTTAGGAGGCCTGAATATTACCCTTCCCTGATCGTCCTTGTAGTCGGCATAGGCTTTAGAGAGTACACATTCCATTCCAAGGGCCTCCTTCTGGCGGGCAGAGTAGAAGCTCACGCAACTGGCGGTCATCAGGGGAAGGCCCTTGGATCGAGCCACCTCCATAAGAGCTTCTGCCAGGCGGGCACCGATACTTCTGCCCCTCATCTCGGGGCTTACGTATGTAAGGTACGAGTATAGAAGTTTTGTGACTCCATATTGCTCAAAGATTCTAGCCTGGCTCTCTAGTTCGTGCAAAAATCGCTGGAGAACAGCTATCTCTGGCTGAATTCGGTCCAGATCCTTTCGTTGTTCTTCCAAATCATTGGGAAACTGTGCTCCAGCCAGAGCGAAGGCCACAACGTGTCCATTGTTGTTCTCATCAATGGCCACCAGGCAGGTGTCCTGACCCACCATGTGTCGATGGACAGCGTCAAGTATTGCTTTTGTTTCTGCATTAAATTCACCTTTGGGTGCGCATAAGGGTATGCCAGTGAAGTAGTCCTCAAAGATGAGGGACTTTACCTCCTCGTAATCCCTTTCCGTCATGGTGCGAATCTGGATGCCATCGTGTTTTATGTTTGCTGCCATTTTGGAGGGACTTCTGCTGGGAACTAAATCTATGTAATAGTTTTCACACCTGCTTTTCGTTTCAACTGATTAGATTAGCTTCAGATAATGACCATGAAGATTAGATCAATGTGTGCCTTTTTTTTACCAGTTTTGTATTAACTGCAGGGTTAAGGGTTTTTTAACAGAGATATGAGGATGGTGTATACTTTCAAATAAAATTCTTTATAAAAGGAATACGTGTTTAAAAGCTTGATTAATATTTATCAACACTAACAATATAGCTCCTTGGGGTAAGAATTAAATAAATAATAAATAATAATGCACTGTGACCTGGTGCTTCACTAATAAAACTAAGCTGGCGTAAGGCAATTATGCATTGCAATGTAAGTTCGCCACAGTAGTTGCAGGCAAATCGGCATTTAAATGCCCCCCAAGGTTAATTTCACAGTTTATTGGCCGGGCAAGACTCAACGAGGGATGTTACACAAGTTTCCCTCGGATCTCAGCTTGAAAGGCCGCATACACCTGACTCTCAACCTCTGTGACCACCGATGATGATGAGTGAAGAATCTGGGTTTATGTGTTTACTTCCACATTGCACAAACACTCCGGTATTGGCAATGGAATTTGTTTTTACTCGTTTTCGCGTTTGGCCGATTGATTCCGGAGATCAATGCTAAGTGCTGTAATTAAAGACAAAACTCCATGGGAATCCGAATGGGGATTTTATCGCGCGTTGGGTGTTCTTTTGCTTTGTTGATTTAGCACTTTGGAATTTTTGTTTTCACGGCGCTCACCGCGCACACTCCGGTGGCAGCATCAACTACATCTATATATATTGTGGCAAAGTGGATCTATAGATAAAATGCAAATGCCCGTTAATTGAATGCCAAACAAAAGCGCAGTGGCAGCCGCAACATCGAGGGGGTGCCCAAGGGGAGAGAGACCGCTCTGGCGGGGGTGAGTGTTTGAAAAATCAATTAGCAGCATAAAATGCTTTTTGGGCTTTAAAGCCGTACCTGGTTTAGTTTCTGTAACCGTGGCTTCTTCTCCGCTTCTCTCTCTTTGACTCTCTCCTTTCTCATGCTAAAAGAGAGCAAATCCCAGTTTGGCAACAAAAAGGAAACCGAAAAGCATAGGAAAAGCGGTGGAAAAACCGCAGCTGCTGCTTTAAATTTATGCCAACGCGGCATTAGAAGCATGGCTTGCGGTTAAATGGGCGGGGGTGTCCCTAAATTCAGGGGGAACTAGCATATCGGAGGGGGATTTTTCAGCCATATTGGCTAGGTATTGGTAGCACACAAAGTCTTATGGTAAAAATGACACCTCTATTTTAGGAACATTTTGATAGAAAATCAGTTTTGTCAAGTTTTAGGAATTGAAATAGAATTTTCTTAAGTTAGTTACCACATTTCTGGACTATCAAACAAATTAATATCCAAAATTTAATTATTAAGACAATATAAATTATATTTTATTAATTAAAAAACATATTTTAACTAATTAAAGGTAAAGGTACCTTTTACAAATAAGCTTTGTTCCTAAATAAAAATACACTTGAAGAACAGAGACTTCATTTTAATATTGATACAGATATAGATAATAAGATACACTAAAAAAATATATAAACAAAATAAAAATAAAGGAAGGAGAACAATATCCTTATAGTTGTATGGAAACATACATATGTACATCTTTTTTAAAATAATTATTTTGTAGAAAAATGCTTTGTTAGTTTAGAGACAATTTTTTAGCTGTTTATGAATATAAAACCTGGTATAAATTACAGCGAAAAAAGTAGCAATTATATAAACAGGTTAAATTAATTTTTTCCAGTGCACATGTGTGTTGCAGAATGCAAGAAATCAAGGCTTTAGTTTCGACGGTCGCCACGAAAAATGGCGGTGCGCTTTATGAATATTTATAACACAATGGAGCATGAAAAAGTTGGTTTTTGTGGAAGGGCCAGGCAGGGGGACGAGGCGGCTGACCCAGGGGGGGTGGCATGAATACATGAATGAAAGTAACCGTTGAGGTTGAAGCGTCTGTTATCGATACCGATTGACAGGGACGGGGGTCTTTTAGAAGCATCAAAATGTCATATAAAAGAAAACATAACAGAGATAGTTGTGGAATTTGCGATTACGGAAATATTTTCAGACTGTTTTTATAGAAAGTAACAAGTTGCAGCTTGGGTTAACAATATTTAATAATATAATTTTATTCCAGAACTTTGTTTGCTAACATACATAAGTTCATTACCTCGACGCCTCTGGTTTCTTGCAGTTTTTCCGGAAAACCCAACCGAGCGTCCGCTCGACTTACAATGCAAACGAAAACGATAAAGGAGCTGGAACAGAAGCTCCCCCGAACCCACTTCCTGTGCACTTTATCCTCGCATTTAGATTGGCAATAAATTAATACTTGAACATGGAAAGTTGTGCCATTTGGAAGGGATGCCAGGCAGTGACACACATTTGGGAGATATTTAATTTGGCTAAAATGCCAATCCAAAGGGGGGGAAGAGTGCCATGCAACCCACTCAAAGCCCCTTTGGCATTTCCACATCAACTGCACGCATATTGCGCATACGCAGTGTGGGCGGTGACAATAATAAGCGAACTCATTGAAAAGAAATTTACAGCAAAAGTTTAAATTAAAAATTGTGCAAAAGGGGGGCAGGAAAACCTATTCAAATATTGATTGCAGATTGCAGAGAAGCGAGAGAGGGGGTCAAAAGTAAAAGGGGATTCCCCTGGCTGTGAGCACGTGCTGGCGCCATCTAGCGGTCGCTGCATGCAAATTGCCAAATCAGTGCGTGACTTGTAAAATTTGAACAAAAAAATCCGCGAACAAAAAATGCAAAGCAAACTGTTAGTTATGACAAAGCCAAGTTAACTAGCGGTTATTTAGGTTTCTTTTTTGTGTTTTTTTTTTGGTCGTCGGAAAATGTTTAACTGGCACGCACGTGTAACGCCCCACAATGGACGGTGGACGGTGGAAAAAAAGAGGTGGCCCAATCTTTAAGCGCCACTCAATTACCGAGTTTACAGAATGCCCCGGCTAATGGTCAGCTCATTTGCCACGCTCCCGCCTCCCGTTGAACCCATTCATGGGTCCCTCCTTTAATGGCCCTCCGGCACCTCTTTTCTTCAGCACAGCTCCCACGTCGTTCTTGTTTGCTCTGTGCTACCTTTATTTTTTTGCCGCCAATTTGAGCAGCAACTGTCAAAGTCAAAGACTAACAAGGGACCATATACAAAGTATAGTCATATGTGCAGTATAGTGTGTCCATTCATGACAGCCCCCACCACGTCCCATACTTTACATTTCACCCCGCCCAAAAGCAACTTTACACCGCTTGACTGCGCTTGTTCACTTTGCCATTTTTGTAGCCCAACATCGAAGATGCCTTTTAAATGATATTTTTCAGTCACTGAGAGAAGTTGAAGGCAAAAAAAGAAGTACAAAAGCTAAGAAGAAAAGGTTTCCTTAGGGAGACGAAATCTTAATTTAAATCAGAACTTTTTGGGGCACTTCTTTGTGAAGAAATAGAGAAAACTAGGAGTTCTTGGTTCTAGATATCTTTACCATATTTGAAAATTAAGTGGTAATACATTTTTATGAATATCCCTATACATTTTTTTTAAATATAACAAATCCTAATACGATACTATTTTAACTTAATTAATTCGATAAACAACGCCTTTTTTCATTTGTTAAATTTCTACAGGTTTAGAAATCTGTATAATTTTATATTTTATTTATTACACCATTACCCCTTATTCCCCAGTGCATTTATTTTGTAAACATTTTTTCCTGCAACTCAAATGCTGCCGTATATTGAATTTATATTTCAAGTGCAGAAAGTGGGCCAAACTATCAACTCCATCGATTTCCTTCGATGCGGGTGTCAAAAGTTTTTGGTCAGTCCAGGGTGAGTTTATTGGTTGGCTTCTTGGCCCCTGGTCAAGTCGTGGATCGGAGAGAGGGGAATGGGATAAGGGTTTCCATAAAACCTAATCGATTCGGACACTTTACAACATGTTTATCACAAGTATTTGACCAAAAGAACTATTTCTATCAATTGCGGAAAAAGCAAACAAAAAAGGGGGAGAAGTCGCTGGTCAGCAAGGAATAAGAAAACCCAATGGGGGGGAAAGGAAAATATTTTAAGGAAGAAGGGCAGAGAATGGAAAGGAGCTTAAGGAGTTTAAGCACCTTATTTGTTGACTGCAATCTGTTATTAGGTTAAGTGCAGATTATTTTCATTTGATGGCTGTCAAAGCAGTTTACACAGCAATTTAATTGCATTGAAGAAACAACAAGAAACTTAATCCAATTCGCGTAGATATGGGTCATTGAATTGTGCATTTCCTTAAGTTTAATAAAGGAAATTACTTTCTTCAACTGGTAGTTGAGAAAATATTAAAAAGGTTTCGATACAATTTCCAGTAGATAATGTTTATGAATAAGATTTTTATTCATTACTCAGAAACGTATTATATCCAGCTCACTGCTCTTAGGAAATACCCATATTTTTGTGCTGCAACTCGCAGAATCCTTCCGGATCCTTCATCCCATCTCATCTGCCCCAGCTGAACATTTTAGCATTTAAAATTTATGTCAAATTAGCGAGCGCCTCAATGACAAATGCGCGGGCAATAGAAAAGGCCGCGAAGAATGCAATTTTTACAAGCCAGACCCGAGTCGAGCAAACCAACTTCCTTCCTGGAAACCACTCCAGAGGAGCATCATTCCAGAAGCCACCACCCCTTGCCGCAAGGCAACGGAAATTAGTTCAACGGCACTCACAGCGGCGGCAGTTAAACGTCGCCTAAGACGGGAGTGCCAGCAACTCATCCTGGGAACTCGTAGGGATGTGAAAACGAATTCTAAAGAGAACGATAGTTTATAAATAATTAAATATATTAAATATTTAATAATAAATAAATAATTTAATGAGAAAGATTGTTAACAAAGCTATCATTAGTTCTGGGTAAAGTTTCTTTAAAGGGTTTATAAATTATCTAATATTGTATTGAAAAACAACAACGCAACTTTTTCTGAGACTACTTCGGAATGTGGAAAAAAACTTAATTTGTTAAACATAAAAATATTAGAAATGCGTTATCTACACAATTAATAAGTTTTTTATAAAATTATTATTATTTACCTTATATTCCTTAAAAATTATAGATGTGGTAAAGTCTAATATTTGCATACACTTGGTTGTTATTATAATAGTCAGACGTTAGCAACTCATATAAATTTTTGATCAGCATCAACAGCTCATCCAATCTGGCCTTGTGAGCTGGAAAAAAAGGATACCCATTCTTTGAAATCATTAAAAAGTCAAAAATTATAAAGATATATAAAATATAAAAATTAAAAAATAAATTTGATAGTGAAGAAGTGAAGTGTCCCTTCTTTGAACTTATGTTTTGTGACAACCAAAAGATATTAACTTTGGTTATTGATTACTTATCGATCGTATTGACAAGTTTGAACTGATATTACGCTCTAAATCTTCTCGATTTAAGACTGATAAGCAGTATTTTTTCTGGCCAGTAACATCGCTAGATTCTCTCGAGGACGAACCATCTCCTTGCCTAAACTGCAGACACTTGTTTTTTATAGCTGCAAGGAGGCGGCGGTGGCGCGGGAGGCGCGCGGACATTTGAAGATGATGTAGTGCGGACATAAACATAAATAATGGCAATGCGCAGTTATTACTTTTCTTGGTCTTGGTCTCCGGGTCTTGGTCCTGGCTACGCTACGTACGTCCTTGGGCTGTGATGCTTACATAAAAATTAAATGTAAGTACGAGGAGGAGATGGAGATGGAGGATGAGAAACGGCCAGGCAGCCCCTTTGCTGGTCTCTATCCTGCTCTTTTAATTGCATTCTGACTGCCGCATCAAATGGCAACCGCTGTCCTAATGGGTTAATTGGGCTTAAGGCAAGGATCCAGCGTCCTTGGAGCCGGGCTCCTCGCAGCTTGCAGCTTGGAGCTTGCTGCTTCCAGCTCCTCCTGGTGATTTATCTGCGTTGGCAAATTGACAAACGATTCGCGCTTAATGGAAAAGTTACTCATACGCCATGGATTACGGCGCAGCGCATTATTAATATTCATTTCAGTGCGCATAATTTGCACATACATCAGGGACATGGGAGCAATAAAGGAAAGAAATGGTCATGATTTGGCAAAAGTTGCCTACGATCCTCGCCAGCGGAGAATGCAGATTGCATGTCCTGGCAACAGGATGCAGGCAGCGCCCCCCAGTCATGCATTAACAACAGCCCCATTCCTTCCAGCAATCCGGGCAAAGAGCTCCAGCCGAAAACATAAACAATAAGCAGAGGGCTTAAAAGTGTAGGCGGTTTGAGCAGGAGGAGGAGCCGCAGCAGCAGCAGCAAGGAGTAACGCACTCCGCTAATGCACCAAAAACTGCATCCACTTCTCTTGGCCATCGCCATCCCGTCTCCCGTCCCCGCGCCTCGCCAGTTACTTAACCATATTTCTCATTGTTGTTGAGACGTTGCAGGTGTTTGCTGAAGCATATCAAAAATATATATACGACTACCAAGACGACGACGACGACTACGACTTTGGCCAGGACCCCAAGACGCTGCCTGGATGTGGTGGCTTTTCGGTTGAACCAAGCCAACTGGCCTGTCTGGGCAGGATGGAAGAGATGCTTTTAAATCAGGGATCTAGTTCGGAACCAAATTATGATCAGGACAATGAATATAAAAATATGGTAATGAGTGGAAAAATTTAGAATTTTGGAGCTCAATAATGATTATAACTATTACTCCTTTATTAAACTATTTTTATAGAAAAAGTAGGATTATCGGATATTTTTTTTAGGAGAATATAAACACAATTGTAAGCTTAGAAGGTCTTTTAAAAATGCCAGCAAGCGAAGACACCAATCTTGAAATAATTATTAACAAACATGAAAGCAACTTAAAGTCATACTTTTAATAATATATGATATAATATGAATGCTTAGAAATAAATAAAAGATGATGAATGTAGGTAAAATAAATAAATAATACCTATAAACAGAAACCATCAGTATTCCTGTATTATAAATATTTCCTTAAATAAGAATTTTAAGACCATTGTGAACAGTAAGTAATTTTATTTTTGAATTACGATAATGTCTATAAATCGAGACGCAGTTTTAATATTTGGTTTCACAAAACTCTAAGAAATTCTTTTAAGTCCATTGATATTTCGTAAGTTAAAACAAAAAGTATTCTAACAAATTTTAACTTTTGATGGTATAGAATAAAATTATTAATATAATATAATATAATATACAAAAACTTATTATTATTTTTGTTAAGGAGAAATCGAATGTTTGTATGAAAACCACAAAGTGACCAATGAAAAGTATTTTTTTAAGACATCATTGGGTAATTAAAAAAATAATAATAATGATTTTAATCAAGAAAAATGTATTAAAAATATAAATAAAATAAAGTAAATAATTTATCTTCCCAGGAACTAGTTCCACTTGCCTTTTCCCGCACATCTCCGCTGAGAACAGCAGGTAGCCGGTTGCCTAAAAGTAGGCAACATTCCGTGGCACTTGCCATATGCGGCAGAAGAAAGGCCGTCTGCTGCACACTCTTCCACCCCCCCTCTCACCCTCTCACCCTCTTGGCTGACTTGCCTTAATTATGAGTTACTTTTGTGCAGGCATTTTCTTAGTTGCTCTTACCTGGCAGCCACCGCTACCCGCTGCCTGTTTTACGCTCTTCTCCCCCCTTTGTTGGGCCGTGTGTGCGTTGTTTACTTTTTTGTGCAGCTTAAATCAACTGAGGCGGTGGAGGTCGGTGGGCGGTGGGCGGTGGGCGGTGGGCGGTGGTAGCAGGGAGGCAATTGCTTGGGCCACTGTGTGTTTGCCTTGGGGCCACAATGCAGCTGAAGGAAGGGGCTGAAGGAGATTCTTCTACAACAAAGCAGACGAGGGTCGCTGGCGGCATTTGCTGCAGCACCAGCTACGGCAGCAGCAGGTGCAGCAGGTGCAGTAGGAGAAGGGGGACCCAAGTCTGCGGTTGGTTCACCTAGAGAATGGTTTCAGGGGGGGGCGTCAGCTGCTTATGCTGTGTAATTCCGCGTAAAATGCACAAAGGGACAACCCGTTAGGCTGCCTTGAACCGCAGCGCTTCCACCTGCATGACACCTGCCATTGTTCGGGAAAAGTAGACAATAGGGACAGCCACAAGGCGGTGCGGCTCCCGAAGAAGGAGGCACAATGAGTGGGCCTCGCCTGAATCCCAGAATATGGAAATATTTAAAAGGCCTTGTCTCACAATTATATATTTTTTCTGCCAAAAATTAAGCCGAAAAGTGTCAACATTGCAGAGGTGACCTACTTAACAGCGAGAGCGAGTTTTCAACAATTAGATGAAGCCATAAAAGAGTGTATTTCTTTAAAATTCAATTGTTGACGGGATAAACTGAGTAGTAAAATAACCATTTTAAGAAAATTATATAGAAAGAAAGTTGAAAGATTAAAAAGTAACAAATAAATATACTGTATTTGTCTTAAAGAAAGTGTGCTAATAATAAAAACTATATAAATAAACACTTATAAAGAGATCAGCTTATTGAGCTCTGAGTTAACAATATCCAGATATTTCTAAAAAATATATTAATTTATATTTTAAAGTCTTGTATAAAGGAAATGCTATGCCCTTTGGAATTCACACATATTTCTAGCAATAAACAATTAAAACTCCTGCATAACTATGTATTGTTCTTAACACATTTCCATTTATATTTCAATATATTATAGATCCCACATTTTCTGACCAATTTTTAAGTGCCAATATGAGTGTGTTATAAATTCCATTTAAGTGCTTATTTATTGCCGCAATAATGCAATTGCCAGTTGATGGAGCAACAAAACGCTTTTCGTTGTTTTCAAAATTAATTATATGAATTCATTTGAATTTAGCAAACTAAATAAAGCGAGAGGCGATGCTGGCAACAATTTCCCATGCAAATAACTCACTTTTAGTTAATTTCCAATTTCCTTTGCAAAGTGTTCTAAATTCGATTCAGTTTTATGGGTGCCCTTCGGTGGGGCAACTGCAACTCCAACTCCATCTTTGGCTGACCGGAAATGCAACAGGAAATCAGTGTGCAAGGCCAGTAAATGGTGTTTTGCAGCCACGCCCACCGCCTGCGCCGCTGAATTTTCACATGCGGCACGTTTTCCCATTGCACATTTTGCGTTGAATAAACTTTTGCCGGCAATTGCGGCGAAAACGGAGTAGAAGCAACCGAAAAGTCAAAATAAGTCAAGCTGGAAATGTTCGCCATTCGCCATTCGCCATTCGCCATTCGCCATTTTCCTTTTCCATTTTCCATTTTGCTCGGTGAAAGGCGGAGAACAGGAACAACTCCGGAGGCCATTCTGTTATTACAGTTGCTGCAATTTCAGCGTCGACGTTTTGCTGCTTTAGCAACAATTACAAGACCGCGGCCCAGCCAGGAACGTGGCCCAGCGAGAGGCAAGGCGGAAAAAAATACTCGTACTTGCAGGCAAGAAAAATAGAG
Source organism: Drosophila seguyi (assembly GCA_008042675.1). Classification (NCBI taxonomy): domain Eukaryota; kingdom Metazoa; phylum Arthropoda; class Insecta; order Diptera; family Drosophilidae; genus Drosophila; species Drosophila seguyi. Next base: position 40,124 of record VNJU01003237.1, read on the forward strand.
GCACCCTGTTGCACGTTTTCCCGGGAAACAGACAGGAGAAAGGGGGGAAAGTTCGGTGGCTGGGTCGCCGACTTGCCGCCACTCAAGTGAAGCAACAGTCCGCAATCACAACATGCCAGTCCACGCACACAAGAACACACAGAGCTGTGCTGGTGCACACAGATGGAAGATGCCAGGACACACGAAGATATCGGGGAGATGCACTGGGGGAAAAGGGGAGGCATCCACATGAGGGGAAATCCCTATTTTCTATAAAATATGAAAATTATTAAACTTTAAATGAAGCTTTTCACTTGAATTCTTAATTGTTAAGTAATTGGAAAGTAGCTTAGAGTTTGTTGCAGTGTACGAAAAGTACACATCTCCACACACACACTCACACTCGACACACACTCTCCACGCACATGGACACACTTCACCCACATTTGTCTTCCGGCCATGACAGCGTCAGTAAATTGAAAATGGCGACCAAATGCACAGCGATGGCAAGCGGCAAAGTTTACGAGCGGCAGTAACGTGAGGCGCTGCCACGCCCCCCTCTTGGTCCCGGACCGCCCAGCAGCGGACCACCCTGTCACTCTCCTTGACTCTCCGAACGGGGAATATCAACAAGGCAACCTTCAGACGGCTAACAGTTTTCCAATTCCCGCTACACGACGCATCTCATTGCTGGCCAAGAGCGATGCGATGCAATGGGAATGGCGATGGGGATGGGGATGGGGATGGGGATGGCAGAAGCACATGCAGATACTTGCACATTGTCATGCCAGGCGGATGTGAGCGAAGCGGAAGCGAGTCAGTCGTGTCCACCTCGCTGGATATTCATGGTAAGCAGCCAGCGATGGTCACATTCTAGCGGGGATTAAAAGCAATAATTGGTGGGATAAGGCTTAAAATATGATTAATCTAGAGATAAGATTAATATCTTGGATTAGATGTTGATTAATTTAAAAGATTACTTATTTGCTAAGCCACTAAGCTTGACTTATAGCTTTATATAGGACGTTCTATATCCATCTATCACCTAGAAAGACATCTCTAAAATTTCCCCATCTGGCTTGAATGTTTGCCTTGCATATCCTCTGGCCATTTCCTAGAGCTTGGCCATTGCCTCCTCATCTCCATCCTTTTCTGGTTAATTGTATGCGACCACTCCAGCTACAGCTCCAGCTGCACTTCCACTTCCATCCCACGGCTGCCAGCTGCCAACGGGCGGCAGTTGACATTGATCAGGGCTGACCTTAGCGGGGTCGTGGGTGGTGGGGGGCTGGGCCCAACGCTCCGGGAAAGGAGCGGCAGCCAGCTGCTGGTCAGTTAATGCGCTTAAAGCGAGACACAAGGACACAAGGAAGCGCCTGCTCATCATTATGCAGATGGAAACGCGGAAGTTTGCCTCAAGGCATGCAAATGGAATGTGAAAAGTGCGCCTATGACAAACGTCTAAAGTGCACAGAGAATAAAAAGGTATAAAGAAAGGTATTTACCTAATTTATTGAGTATTTATTTGATGAATTTAGATTTTCTTGGGACATTTTGATACAACAATTATGACTTTTAAACAAATTTACAAAGATTTGATAAGTTAAAGTATTAAAATTCAGACCAAAACGGAGCTAAGCTCTACTTGGAGGTTACTTATTATCAAAACTGAAGTAAATAATATAATTCAGAACCCAGATTTAATATCTTTAATATATTTGTTTAGATTTATTTAAATTTAAAAGGGAATCTATGCCTAATTAACAGAAAATTACAAAAAAGACAAACTCTGTTAAAGTTTTGCTAGCATTTCTTGTTACTTAAACATAAACTTAAGGTTCTTAGCCACCTTTCTGTTTATTATTTTCCATTTATAATAAACATTAATCAAAGAAAAGACCATAGAAATATATAATTGGATTAGTTCAGATAGAAAATCAATGTAATTCCACTTCCTACTCCCACTACATAAGCGGAATTTCGTTGTCTGTGGTTAGTTTTGGTTGGTCCGGGGGCGGGATATGCATGATAATGAGTGGCACAGTAGTTTCCCCCACCTTTCCTGCGGCCCCGAGTAATTGCGGAAAATGAATTAAAGGCAATTTGTGGCGGAAGAGCGTGTGGCAGGAGGAAGAAGCCGGTTAGGAGGAGCACAACAACGACCAACGAGATGCCGAGTGAAAGCAAACAACGTAAGCTGCTGCATAGGTGGAAGCAAGGATGGGTATAAGGACGAGGACAAGGAGGAGTAAGAGCATTGCCAGTTGCCATGATGATGAGGCAATGTTCCAGGAAGCTGGCAAGCAGCAACACCAACACGACGCCCGGAAACAGGATGAGATCCTTGGGAGCAGGAGCAATCGCAGCATGTAAATGGGGAAAGGCAGCTCTGAATTGAGTGTGTGTGTGTGGGTGTGTTTCTAGGGTGTGTGTGTGTTGAAATTGCATTTAAAAAGCTAAAAGAAAAGCGGATGCAACAATTTGCCATTGTGCAACTGTCAGGTGAAGCATACCTTGGGGGCGTGAAGGCACTCCTCCCCCTGATTTTCGACCTGCTCTCCACGCCGCACCTGTCGGCATCTGTCTTGCTGACTTTCCTCAGGCAATTTAAGCGAATTTCCAAGTCACACAAGGAACGCCGCCTTAATAGGTTGCAGGCACTGCGAATTTCGGAGGGGAAAAGTGCTGGAAATTAATGATGGTAAGCCGATGCGATACCTATTTATGTGAACTTCTTGTGGCTGCCACAAATCTGTACCCCGAAATTCTGAAGGAAGCTGAAATGGTGACAAGGAAATTGAATGTTTTCTCCAAGATTTGGTTTCTTTTGGTAAATACAATATAAAATATATGACATTTTATAATTTAAAAACTGAAAAACATATTTAGAAACCACAAACCATGTTTATTTATTTATATTTATAGTAATCTGGTGTTATTTAAAATAATTGGACTATTGTTTAAAGCTACCCTTCTTTCTCGTCCCTGAAAACCATTTTTTCCTGACCAAGTTTTCTGTTTTTAAATTTTTAGCTGGGCGTGAAAAAAACTGTTGTTGTTGAACACTAATTTGATTTTAATTTGTTTACTTTGTCGTATTGTTATGTACGTTTTGTTTGTTGTTCCGTGTTTAATTAAAAATGCATTTGTGAAGCCACCCGCGGGGGGAGTTGAGGAGGAGCAGATAAAGGGGAATATATATATACACAAACATATCTGCATACCCGGCAACACTTCATTATAGCAGCTGCAGCAGCGAAGCTCTATAAATTACTGCAAAAAATAACTCAATTACAAAAAACGCCGATACTTGGCTGGACCCCTTGCACCCTGAAAAGCGTAATGGAAAACATGCGCTTTCCGTTTCCGCTTTGCCAGTTGATTTTTGCCAAACAACAAACAAACAGTTGCACATGCACATCTATGTATATATTGTATGTATATGTATCTATTTTTTGTAAACTTTCCACTTCCGCTTCGATTGAGCATTAAATGTGTATAAATTTTCGGCTAAAATAAAGCCGGGCCGAGGGCCAACAACAAAACCTATTAATGTCTAACACATGCATGCCGATAACGAATACACGCAGACAGACAATTACAATGGCAAGTCGAATGCAAATAAACAGTAAATTTGCATAATCAATTTGTTTATTGATTCGTTTAGTCGAACTATTTTAATTACGTTTGCGCCCCAGCAGGGAAGCTGGCTAAATTCGGGGCCAAAAGGCTTCAGCAAAATTGGGCAAAAAAAAAGAGCCAATCATCGAAATCATTTCTCACACTGAAAGCGGACATTTTTTTTGTTCGACAGAATTTGCATTTGGCAAATGTTTATCAATGTTTTCTGGCTTTGGATTAATCAGAATATCAACAGATTATATAACAATGTTTAGGGAACAGGCCTCTAAGTACCCTTTGGTGAAATTACTTATGGCAATGAAATTTCTATTATGATTTAAGTGTAAAATATAAATTAGTTGGCCTATTTAATTTATATTAAATTAAATTTGAAATTTTATAAACTCCATTTTTCAGGGCATACCATATAACAACAACAATTAGCCATATCCGGTGGTGCCTGATATCTGTTTCCGCGTTTAAAAAAAAAACGAACCACACTTTCAGGCATTCGCATAAATTGCCTTTTAATGGACACCGGAGCAAATGGGAATTGAGCGGGTTGGAGCTCGGCGGGCTCTTTATGGCTGGATAAACGCTTAAAATGCTAAAAGCCAATTATTTAACAAGTTTTTTGCGAGCATGCAAAGGTTAAAAAACAGTAACCGAAACGGAGGCCAATGAAGCGAAGGAATTACACAACCGAGAGCTGGGTGCTCTTGAATTCTTTAGGCCTAAATTGAAGCTTTAAATAAATTCTATATGATTCTCCCTTCTTTATTTTGAATTTAGTTCATAAACAAGATCGATTTCGAGTGTGGCTTTCCGGCCAAGAGATTGTGCCCTGACTTTCCAGCTGTATCCCTTTCCGGCTGTCATCGTTGAGAGCAAACTCCATCAGCATCATCGTCAAGTCACAGCCCCAATGACAGACGGGACACTTGTCTGGGAACCAGGAACCCAAAGAGACCCGAGAGCAGGCAGCAGAACTAATGTCCTCCAGCCTAAGCACTCACCTCGTGTCAGGGACACGCTCTCTGCTGACCAGTGGACCAGTGCCACAGTGGAGCACTTGCAGTGGACAGCTCCGAGTGGGCAGTCAATCAAGGGGAGGCGTTAAAATTTGTTTTTCCTTTTCCCAGTTTTTCAAAAACGGCGCTGGAAAATTCGTTAAGTGGCTACGAGTAGGGCACGGAACACATGGGGACATGGGGCCGGAAGCGGATGCTGGGACAGAGTGTCAACCGCAGAGCAAAGTGCAGTGGCAAGTGTTTCCGAACATAAAAAAAAAGTTTTCCGCTGCGGCTGCGGTTTCCCATTCGCTGATTAAATGAAATGAAAAGTTTGCGCGTCCGCAGAGTAATTGCGAATTAGACGGAGACACTCGCCGAGTGTCCTGGCTGAGAGTCCTGGCATTTCCGAAAGCAATCATAAATTGTATGTGCCAGTCGAAACAATAAACCGGGCCAAGCCAAACGATAATTAAATCACTGTGAAAAGATGCCAGATAAATCTCACTGCGGTTTGTGCTGAATTGCCAGGCAACTTTTTGGAAGAGAGTGCATCATGGTGGCACTTGAAAAACTTTGATTAAAATCCTTTTGAAGTGCAAACAAATAGCGCGAGACAAAAGTATCTGCATCTGGGAGGGTTAGCTGGAGGGAGGTAGGTAGGGGGAGCAGGAGCCTGAGTAAGGAGATTTAGCACGAGACGAGAGTCAATGTGTGTCCGCACTTTTTGAAGGCTAAGCCAAGAGCACACGAACTCCAACATTTGCATATCGCCCGCTTCTCCTTTGGTATCCAGTACGGAACGCGGAGGGGTGAGTATATGCGACGAGGAGTGAGTGCAGCTCTACTAAATAATAATATTATGATGTGTACTAATTTTCATGGAACGTAAACAAGTCAGAACCATTCAGGGGAATCCCTCAGAACCACACTGAATGTCAAGATCCATCACTTGACAAGATCAAAAACAGCTCCCAGGAACACTCAACTCTCTTCAAAGTTGCGTTTTAATTGAAGCCCAGTTTACAAGGATCTTGAGGATTTAAGAAGCCATATTTCTTAAGTTTAAAGAAATTCTCAAACACAGAAATGTTATACATTTTTCCAAAATGCTCACAAACTTGTTCCTGTTCTTTCCTTTTTAACTCAATTCAACTTCTGATTCCCTGGGTACTCAATTAGTCGGTAACTCCCTTTGATTTCCTTCCTGCATCCTTCCTTTTTTGCTGTTGCTGCTTTTTTTGTTGTCATTCTTGTTGTTGTTGTTGTTGCAGTTACCCGAATAATTTTTTGCTGCTCGCCCTGCTCGCTAAGCTTTACTAAATCCTTCTGTCGCGACAAAACCCAACCCGGCAGCAACAACAGGAACCGCTGGCCACAGCAGCAAAAGGGGGAAGGGGTCCTTGGGGTAGCCTAGCTACAACAGCAACAACAACCACAGAGGTTAGACCAAGTGCAGGGGCGGTGTGAAGCGGGCGTGGCAGTGGGCGAGGCCCGCTTTGAAGATGGAGAAGAAGAGCAACCATGACGACGCCGGCGACAATGCAATAACTCATGTGCAGTAGTTGTTGCTGCCGTTGCTGTTGCTGTTGCTGTTGCTGCTGCTGTTGCTGGATGTTGGTCATGATGACACTTTGGTTGTTGCTCCCAGCTCAAAATCTCCAACGAAAACCCACTATTCCTGCTGCTCCTGCTGCCCGACGCTTTGTGCTTTGGCAGAAAGTTTTGTTTGATAGTCCCACAATTGCAAAAGTTGGCCACGTCCTTTGAGCTGTGAGCCCGGGATCTGGCTTAAATGCATTTTAAGTTGCATCAACTTTAATAAAGCGCCACATGTGAGGCTTGTTTACTGCTGTTTTGGCTCTAGACGGGATGTAGCTGCTGCTGCTGTTACTACTGATGTTGCGGTGTTATTGTAGTTAAGTGCACTTGAGAGCGCTTTAAAGTTGGAGGCCAAGCGATAAGGATACGCAACTTGCACTCGATGCGAAGTCATCCCTTGCCACTCTGCCTCCTCCTCCTGCCTCCTGCTGCAGCCTGCAGCATTCTCTTTTCCTAAGATCCACATTCCCTGTGCTGCTTTTGTACACCGTGACGTATGCGCAACGTTGGGTTTCACTGGCGGTTTATCATACGTATACGCACCGTTGCCGAGACAGGGGAGTCCGGGGAGTGTATGACAGTGTGTGTGTGTGCTGGCGAAAGAGTTTCCAAGTCGTCATCGTCTTCATCACGATGATGCTGCTGCTGCTGCTGCTGCTGCTGCAGCGGCAACTTGAAGGTCGTCTAAGTAAGTTTCCGGGAGTCTGTCAAAAAGCATTCTAAAGATTTTTCGGCTCCCAGGGGTTCAGGAATTTCAGCCTCTCAAGCGACACAAAAAAAAAGAGATAAGACTCTTGGGGGAGCTATCATACAAGTTGCTTTTTTTTTGTTCTTAGTTTTAGATGGAACAAATAACTCGCTATGCTGGCAAAGAGATAGGGAGTGCGCAGGCAGGGTAGAAAATAAAAAGTATTCTTCTTTGGAAAGATGCTTGAAATACAAAAGATAATTTCAAGGAAACCAAGTCTTGCATTAAAAGTAATTTATTTATACAAATTATTAAAGAACAAATATGGGAGTAATAAATAATTATGCAGAACATAGGCCCTGACCTTTGTGAACGTCCATCATCATTGAAGTTTCTTTATTTGAAGAACCCTCTCCGCACCATCCATCATGTGTCATTGGACGACAAATGCGTGTGTGTTGAGGCTGACTTTGTTCCCAAGTTGAAGAGGTTAAGAATGAAGTATGCCAGCCTCAAACCCTCATCCCTACTACTACCCCCTTTCAACCCTTTAAGCCATTTCAATGCGTGACACTTGAGGGTAACGGAGGAAAAATGTTGAAGAAGCCTCAGTCGAGTGTCTAAATGTCACGCTTAAATTTATGTTGCAACAACAATAACAATGCCACACACACACACAGAGGGGGGAAAAAATAAAGGGGACTCTCCGAAAAAAGAAATATGCAGCGTAAACAAAAACAGTTATGACAACAATAGAAACAACAAACAGCCAAGAACTATGACAACTCGACAACAGCAACAGCAACAAATGGAAGCAACAACAATTACTGACACAGCACAGAAGGCGAAATGCTGCCGTGTGTCACCGGGACAGTGGGCGCCAAGGGGTTAAGAGGGGGAGCCCCCGAATGAGATGCGGGTGCAACTGTCACCAAAACAATGTTAACCAAAATGGTAGAAAAAAAAAAGGAGGATCCAATTCTACGGGATGGCTGCGACAAAAACAAAAAACATTTCGAGAAAAGCATGAAAACTAACAGAAAAAAGCAAAACAAACACAAAAAATGATTGGAATACATTAGAAATTGTCTCTATTGTTTTTGGGATTCATGGGGCGGGGGGAAACGTTAGACGAATGCAAATGGAAAAAGAGTTTACAATATCAGGGAAGGGCAGAGAATATGCCTTCCTAAAATGAGCTCCTTTTTAGGTTCCGGGTTTTAGACATTTTAAATTTTAGGAAAGTCAGCTTAAAATGGAGTAAATTTATTTTATGATTAACTAGGAAAAGGATTTTGAATTGAAATTGAGACAACTTTTACCTAATTTGAGCAATTAAAACTATGTTTTGAAATATATATTCAATAAAGTACACAAAGAAACCCAAACCATATTAAGCCTACTTTCAACACATTTTTAGAATTAAAACTATACATTAAAAGTTATTAATGGTAGTAAAAAATAAGGAATAATATTTAAAAAAATAGTAAGACCAATAAAAACACTTACTTATACCTCTCGTTTATATAACACAAAAGCTTACTTAAATATTAAACAATTAACTCACTTTGATGTTCTTCCGTTACTCAACTCAAAATCCCACTTGCAATCACTTAAATTTCGTTAAGATAAATTCACCAACTCGCTCGACCGCAAATGCAATTTCCAGAGCATTTTCCCAGACTCGGGAAAACTAAATGCTTGCCGGAAAAATAACATATTTAGTCATTTTTGGAGAAAACAAAAACTTTTTACCCCCGAAAATTCGTATCAAATTTCGTGTGCTTGCTACTCTCTTGGCTTGGTGCATTTCGGAAATTTCCAAGAATATTTCTTAATTTTGCAACAATTTTCTGCACAATTGCGCTTTCGGTTGCTTGGCATAAGTATCAAATGTCCGGCATTTCCATGAGGGGATGCTGTGTCCGCCCCCTGCCACCAACCGCAGCCATTAGCCTTATGTTTATATCATTAACAAAGTTATTTGAAACTCAACTACTCTAATTATTTTTACGTTTCATCTGCTGCTTCCGGGGAAGAGGGAGCGAGGGAATGGAAAATCATTTCATTGTGGAAAAATTCCGGAAAGCGGGGATCCACGAGTGCGTTTTACATGAGAATGCTGTCTTAACATGGCCAAAAACAACAGCAGGAGGAGGAGGAGCAGCATCAGCATCATGGCGTTGTGTGGTCTGATTCTGATTCTGTTTCTGGGGTTCTTTCATTATTATTATTTTCTTTATTTTTTTCCTGTTTTTCTTATGCTTTTTTATGTATTTTTTATACATTTTTTCTACGTTTTTCTCCTTTGCCAGCGCCCTTGTGGCTGAGCTTGCGATTCAGCTGCGCATTGTTGGTGGCATATTATTTTGCACGCTCGTTGCCATTGCCATACCGACACACAGACAACTGCAACTAGAATGGCAGACCGCAATGAGAAAAAATGTTTTCATATTTATTTGCCGACTGCCACCCATACTCCACCCATTTTCCACCCTCTATTTCCCTCCCCTTACAGGACTCGCATAACTCTACTCAAGTATGCAACTTTATCATTTTGATTTAAATGTTTTGCCGCTGCTCTTGTCTGCCGCTCTGTGACATGCATGTGCTCCTCTGAACCCGGACTCCGAGCTCGTTGCTCCCAGCTCCTGGCCCCCAGCTCCTGGCTCCCAGCTCCCAGCTCCTGGCTCCCAGCTCCCAGCTCCCAGCTCCTGGCTCGGTGAGTAGGCGACAAGCAGTAAAAATTGCATTGTTGTTTAGGTTTGCCAGCTTATTCAGCGCGGCGTTTGCGTGATTTTATGAAAAGATTGTTTTCCCCCCTGGCCACTGTATGCTTGTGTTTTTGTTTTGTTTCTGGGTGAGTATTGTAAATAGAACAAAAAATATATAGAGAGGAGGAGAATTATAAATGGCCCAAGAAAGCCAAAGTGAATTATATGGCTAAGCAACGGAGACAAAATGTGAAGCCACTTGATGAACTTTGACACGGATGACTGGGAAACGAAGGCAAACAGCAATTGTTGATATTTTCCTTGCAAAATATATTTCGGTTTTAATTGGGCAAAAATATTACAGTTTAATTGGAGCACAATGGAGCGTAGCAAAATTATTAGTTTCCTTGCCAAAGAAATATGTTGTGCCTACACTTTTTAATTTAATTTATTTATGCTTAAATACATTCTTGTGGAAAACGAATAAAACGAATATTTCACAGGTTAATAATGCAATGGAGTTTATAAAAATACTTTTTAGATAAAGGTAGATACTGTAAATACAATTACTACTCTCAAATATCATTTAAGCAAACACATAAAAAATACTTGTTAAAATGCAGATTTGATGGAAGCTAGTGTCACAAAGTATTATAAAGCAAAAAGCATACGGCATTTAAAACAATCCCATTTAAATGGAATTCCTTTTTAAAAATCAACTGTGACATTTGCACACTCACTAATTGGCTTGGATCTCGTCCTTTTGACATTGCATAAATTAATAGAATTTTTGCGAATAAAACCACCCAGGGGCCCCCCAACTTCGTCTACCCTTCGGCGTGTGTGTGCAGAAATTAATTTAATTAAGTAATTTCACATGTCATTCCGCATATAATTTATGGTTTGCTTATATTTTGAGTTAATTTTAACATTTTTTCGCCATTCATTTTATTGCATTTCCATTTTCGCCTGTCACACGCGCTTGTTTGTGCGAGTTTTTCAAATTGTTTTGATGCTCCGCCGGTCCAGAGTGTATGAATGTGGAAAATTCTTGCCGTCAACAACAATTTTTTCCCTCTGGTTTGGTTTGGTTTCGTTTCGTTCGCTTTGCTTTTGTTACTTCTATCTCCCTCAGCTCTTCTCGACATGTTTGCAATATTAATTTGCGAAAATAAAACCGAGCGGGGTAAAAGAAAAAAAAAAATGTGGCACGGAGAAAATGTTTATATTTTTGTTAGACATAATGCCGGGGAGATTTTTAATGGGATTGAACTAATAAAGTAAACTAATTAAAGGCTGCGGTTAATTATGAGCGGTGAAAGGTGAGGGAGTTTGATGGGACATCATAAAGTTTAAGCAAATATTTGTGATTTTTTCTATTGGAAGCAAATATTTTCTAGAGAATTTTTATGATTAATATTAACTGCATTCCTTTTTTGCTGCTTGTGTCATGACTACATGTTTTTATGTATATTTTATTAGAGTCAGAAATTAATAAATGCCACAATTTCCTTTAGCAACTTTGTATCTAGTTTTTTACTTTATTATTTCATATAATTAAAAATGCTTGAAGTTTATTAAAAATAAAAATTAAACCTAAAATCATATCTATCCCAATTTCTCCAATTAAATCTCGAAAATAACACAACTAAAGCTTTAATAATGTGCATTAAAATCTCACTTCTGCATTAATTGTTCAGTTCCCGAGGGGATTTGCTCCGAAATTGATCCATTTCATTTGAAGATTATCCAAGTGTTGAACATATCCGAATCCTGTGAAAATGTCCGGCAAGGAGCCCCCGGCCATAATAATGAAATAAGAGGAGCAATGCGCCCATTCATGTGATTAGCTTTGGCAATAACAAGTTTACTTGTTAGTTAGCCGCCGCCTCATGGATGTCAGCAGTTTTTGGACCCTTAACCCCTTGGTTCTTTCGCAGCCCCGCAACCCCCGCTCTGCATATATCCTCGACTTCTCTCTGTGAGGACATAAATTTCAACTCATTTATCCGGAAATGGGCGTACTGCCAAAGTGAGCAGCAAACAAACAAAATGAGTGGCCATTTAGTTTAGTCTGGAGCTTAGTAGCCAGCAAAAGGACCCGGACCCCCATGCCGAGATGCCAGCATTGTTTACGGCCAGACAACTTTGTCAGCCAAACTGTCGGCTCTATCAGTCAGTGAGGAGTACTTTATGCAATTAACTAATTCGATGTGCCATGTTTTTGTAGCAACTTTCCCCCTCCTTTTGTTGTTACCTCGAAAAAGCGAGGAAATCAAGGGAGCTTCACGAAGGATATAGTTGGGAGACACGACCATGGAATACCCATGGATAAGTCCGATTTTAAATTAATATTCAATAAAAATACAACATTTAAGAAGAATTTCTTCCCCTAACTATTTTAATTTCCATTAAAATTCTCGAACTTTTAAGGATCCCCGAAAAGTCTTGTACAGTTCGTTGTCTTCGTACTTTATTTTATTTATTAAATAATTTCCCTGTCTTGGAGACACCATAGATACCCTCCAAAGCCCAATTCCCTGCACATACCAGGTAAAACAAAAAAGGAAAAACGGAAAAGCTGACAAAAAAGCGCTGCCCTTAGAAAACACACAATAAAATTTATGTTGTCAAGGGTCAGGGTTTTCAATCTCTCTCTCTTGCTCTGCCTCTCTCTTTGTCATTCAACCGATGCAGCTAAGAGCGGATTGAAAGCCAGATTGAAGGACTCTGGGGCCTTAAGAGCGCATTGAATGCAGGCGGAGAGAGCGCTAGAGAGCGAAATGCAGTGGCAATGGAACATGCGAGCACTCTTACTGGAAGGGAAGAGCTGCCTGCAGCTTCGGGCTATCTGCCGAAAGTTCATTCAATTAAAAAAGCAACAATTGGAATGACAAACGATGCGGGGAGGGCCACCCTGCTTCCTCTTGGCCCACTCTGGCGAAGGGGCCACCCACTTTTAATTGAAAATGCATTTGCTGGAGTTTTCAGCCGGAGCTACGGCTTGAGCCATTTGCGAATTTCGCGCTGCATACTTTCAGGCGGTGCTTAATTCAAAAAGCAACAAGTACAGTCGCGTCTCGCAAGCGATTTACGCCGAGTGCCGCTCAAGTGTCAAACTGCTGCTTGTATTGGCGTTCTTGTATTGGTGTTCTTGTGTTGGTGTTTGTATTGCGGTTTGTAATGGTGTTTGAATTGGTGTTCTTGTGTTGGAGTTTGTTTTGGTATTGGAATTGGTGTTTGTAAGGGTATTTATATTGGTGGTTACATTGGTTTTTAAATTATAATTTCAGAGTGTTTAGATAATTTAATCCCTTAATTTGTATTTTAAGCTTAATGGATCTATTGTTTAAAGTATGTTGTAAAACAAACATAAATTAATTACATAAAGCTTACATCCTAAAGGTATGAACTTAATTTTAAAGCTTTAGCTGCAATCTTCTTTCTTAAATATATACTTAGCTGATACTGTTGATGTTATTGTAATTAATACCAAAATATATATGAAGATTTTTCTTTGGTGGATTAAATTTAAAGTATTTGTTTCTAAAAATTCGCTTTATATTCAAAGAAAATTCCAAAGGTGTCTAAGGAACTACTATCCCAGGCTGCCTTTGTAGAATGTACAATTATGTAGCATACTTTTGGACAGTATTTAAAACGATTTCAAATCCACAGCAATTTCTGAATCCCTGAAAATATTTAAAACTTCTCCTTATAAATACTAAGTTTTCCCCATAATCACTTTTTCTTCAATCATTCAATAGATATACCAATAATTCTGACCTCAGAACCATTCTCATGAAATTCACACGCCTCCATTTAAAATAGATCTATTCTCTAATCTCCTCTATAAATTCTCCCTCCTGAAAGCATTAATTCAATAACCAATTCCATTCACTCAATTTTGACAGCTCCTCAATGCGCTTAACTTGCCCGCAAGTAATCCAGCTTACTGCCCAAAGATTACCGACCCGAAATGATGGGCACCCGTGTCCAGCACTGATGACAGTTGATGATTATTAAAACAAAACCCGAAATTAGGCGGTGCAGAGTGTGAAATGCCTGCAACGGAAATGAGGTTTCGTTCTGATTTACGCAGCCATCGTACGTAGCAGCAGGACAGCAGGACAGCCCCCTGTTCCCTTCCGCCTTGCACCTGCAGTCGAAGGACATTAGGAGCATTGCTGCCGGCTCAGAGCACACTGCGTCTCCGAGACCACCCCTTTGGAAACTTGACACGCATATTTAGTGGCAACAACAAACCTAATTACGCATGTCCAAAAGCGACGACCACTGCAGAAATTAGGGGGGGAAACTGGCAGTGGAAGAGCGAGTGGGACGTGGGGAGTGGGTCGTTGGGCAAGGGAAACTCAGACCAAATTTTCCACAGAATAACAGAGCATTTATGACCGGGTTTCATAATGGCCCCTGACTCGGATGGGTCTTCATTTCACCAGGTACGAGCCTGTGTGTCCGCAGGGGATGCTCCTTGTCTCGGCATCTGCTGTACGGCTGCCTGTGGATTCCTTGCTTTGCATTTCGATAAGAAAAGCTAAAGTCGGCTCCAAATGAAGTCTGAAGCCAGCGAGTTCTGTGGGTTAACGAGATAGTTCTGGTCTCTGGACACACAGAAGGATTATAGCTTTTACTACAAAAAAATAACTACTATCTATATTTAAGGGTGTATTTTTATGTGTTATTTTTTATTGAAAAAACCACACAATTTACACATTCAAAGATGCTAATGAAAGCTCTACTTCAATTATTCTATTCTTTATCTTCAATGCTAACTTATTATCATCAACTTAACGTTTGTACAATCAAAGTTAATAATATTTAAATTGATTAATAAGGAATGTCTTTAACTTAAGTGGTTTAAAATATATAATCCTATAAGTTATATTATATATTTCTATATTCTTCTTGCATTTTTATTTCGAATTTCCCAGAATAACCAAATTAAAGTTTACCTCCGAACATCTATATTCTGTTTAACAGTTTATCCTATTTTCTGGGTCACATCTCTGAGTTGGGAAACTGAAGTCCTGGTTTGCTGCTGACCAAAGCAGGCCGCCCTTGAGCCAGCAGTTGCAACATTTGTCATGAGCAGGGATTTCTCAACCACCTCAGTATCCCTGAGTCCCTGAATTTGCCCGCCCTCGCCCTCGCATCCGCATCCTTCCGCCTGGCCAGTGGCCACCCAGGGGGATAATGGTCGAGTTAGTTGGTCGTGCTCCGAACAGATTTTATGATTGCATCTGTTCCGCTGCCAGAATCAGTAGCAGCTACCAGTTGCCAGTTGCCAGTTACCAGTTTGGGGCTGTCCAGATCCCCAGATCCATAAGCTATTCCCTGTGTGAAGCAGTCCTGGCTGCGCCCCTGAGTCCTGGGCCTGTGCGTTTGTGTTGTGTTTGGGCATCGGTTGTGGTAGCTAAATTAGCTGCGATTAGGCCTAATAGAGCCTGCAGTGCCGGGATTGCGGATTGCAGATTGCAGATGGATTTCCCACTGCACACTCGCACCCTCCACCTCCTTCGGTAGTTAAAACTGCTGAATTACTTCTGGTGTAGCATCGGCTCTGCGTCGAAATCTTATTTACCAATCAGAACCGATAGAGGTACTAGTGATATTCCAGGGACCGGGCCATTAGTAACGATTAAGTTACCATTTGAGTGCGTTATTTCATTCGGCGAAAAGTGCAGCTGAGTGGGTTTGATAAATGGTAATGCAGTTATGCCATCAAATGAAGATGCATTCGAACGACGTTCGTTAAAGGATGATGGAGTGTATGTAAGAGTGGAAAGGGAAATCAGGAACATATTTCGGGGTTATAAAGTAATAATCGTGATTGAAAACCCCTAAAAAGGTGTTGGAAATAAGGTTACTTTAGTACTTTTTAAAAAGAGCAGTTAAGACACATTTTAAAGGGTTTTAAGAACTTATTCTGTCAAAAAGAGCACTCGAGAAGGATACTTTCCTTTCAAATAAAGACTTTTAGTCTTAAGAAATTTAAGTTAAATAAATACTAATAGCGATATTAATACCATAAAAGTTAAGTTATAACGATCACTTGTAGTTACTCAGTTACGCGCCCGTCTTGGTTATTAAATTCATTAAATTTATCGAATAACATTAGTTGATTCTGAATAATTCACGAGCTTCCCAAACACTCGGTTATCGCTCGCTGTTCTATATTTACATATGTAAACAAATTCAAAAGGGGGAAATTGCAGGAGAACGCTCCAGAGCCGACGTCCATCATGCGGAGTGGATGACCACAGCCGCATGAACTGCTGGCCCACATCCGGCGGGAGTTAGGACTAGGGTCACACGCCACTGGATGGATCGCCGCCTTCTGACCCCAAGCGCCACCCCCTAAACACTTGTCAATCCCGACTATTCATAGTTCTCGCCTGCTGTTGTTCAACAAGGACATGCATAAAATTGACCATGATTTCGTCTGACAAGACATCAACTTGGTCAAAAGGGAGCAGGGACCAGGAGCGGAAGGGCGAAGGACGAAGGACGAAGGACCAAAGGGCTGAAGGCCGACACATGTCATCAAATTTGTGGGCAGCGCCTATGCGCATGCAACAAATTTCAGCACAGGACAACAGACGGGGAGACAGAGATGTATTTTGGGGTTACACAAAAGGCACTTGAAACAATAATCATAGGAAAAATTACATTAAATCTAAATTGTTTTTGGTTTATAATTATCAGGGAATGAAAGAATTATTTACCTATTTAAACTCAATTAATATAATCAGCTTATTATAAGTATAAAGTATGTTATAACATTTTTCATGATTAAAATTTTACAGCTTACTTTTAAATACATACGATCAACTTTAGATTGCCAAATGTTTATATATTTTAAAACTCTAAGAAAAAGGAAATAGAAAATATAATGACATAGTATTTGACATGTTTTTAAGGATCTTAAAAACCTATAGGGACTTCTGTAGCACCAAGGATAAACTTAATTTCTCAGCTCTAAAGCACTCCCTTTAAAAGTTGAATTCCTTAGCTCCGATCTTAGCTTAATCTTGAACTCCCAATATAAGACTTCTCTTAAAGGCTTCCTCCAAGTGCATAACTGAAAAGCCATAGAGGAGACCACCCTGGATCCTAAAAATTCCCCCAAGCAGTCCACTGCTGGTAAATTAATTACTTAATTAAATTTATTGACTTGCTTAAGTTAATTTGCGTGCCAAGTGGCTGGACATTTCATTCGATTTACCGCAAAGCAATCAGAAATTAAGATGCGTGTGTGTGCTAAGCCAAATCAATTTCCGCACACATGCAAAAACACACGGGATAAAATCCTATTACCAATTGTTTAGGCCAATTGCCAGATATATAGTATGTGGAAAATAAAGAGCCGCAAATTTTCGGTGAATTTTGCATTTGGCAGATGACAATGGGCCAAGTGTTGGTTTAGTTGTTGGCCAGGACGAAATAATGAAATGTTTGTTTGATTGAAAACCCCAACGAATTGATTTTTCACCTCCTGACTGACTAATAACTAATAACAGAGCAGGCAACAAAAAAAAAAACGGCAACGGAGGATGGCAAACGGCAAACAAAGGCTGCTGGCAAATATTTGGGGCAAGCACAGCACGACGCACAGGAAATTGTTGCAACGAGTTGACCATATTATGTAAATCACTGCCACTGACAGTTGCTTCCCGAGGAAAGTGCTGCAAAATATTGTGCAACTTTAACTGTGTGCGAAAACCCGAAAACCACTTTGGGCCCAACTCATTTGTGGCCAACAAATTTGCATGCATTGACGCATCATCATGGCAGTGGGCAAGGATATAGTACCCACTTTTATATCCTTTTTTTCCTCTCTCTCTTTGCCGGGTGCCTGCCACAAGGACGGCAACACAAGACACTCTGACTGCGATTGCAAATCTTTGGCAAATCAATTGAAGTTGCGGCCAGAGGGGAGTGGAGGCTGCTCCCCTCAGTGTGTCGGCTCAAATGTCAATTTGCATGGCCAGAACTGACAGGATATGGATGGGCCCAGTGATAAAACCGATAACTAGCTGGCTTTTTTGAGCCTTCATTTAAGATTGATTGAAGATTTTTGCGACTCAAAAGGGTAAGATGGTAAGAGAAAACCAACTTTGGGTGATAGTATGATTTTGTAATATGAAAAATCTTATTTTGAAAGAATATTTGTCGGCATAATTTTCTTATTTTTGGGATGTTCAATTTGGTAGTCTTATTTCTTGTTTCTTTTTACAGCTTTTTAAAGCCTTTAAAATGCTTTAGAATCCCCATATATCTATTATTACGAGTAAACTCGTGTTACTGAATACTATT
Source organism: Drosophila seguyi (assembly GCA_008042675.1). Lineage (NCBI taxonomy): Eukaryota > Metazoa > Arthropoda > Insecta > Diptera > Drosophilidae > Drosophila > Drosophila seguyi. The sequence continues at coordinate 58,075 of VNJU01003237.1, forward strand.
CTTCTTAAAAAAGTACTCCATTTTTTCCGCCAAGCAACTATCAAAAAATCACAAACCAAAACTACACCGAATCCATACCATTGAGAGCCTTTACTTTACTGTTTACATTTCACACAAAGAAATTCGGAGAGCTTTGTGACAACAAATGATCATTTTACAGGCTTTTCTGCGTGTCAACACTGTGGCTGGCTTTTTCTGTGGTTGGGGGTTTGTTGGTCAAAAGTGTTGCCTCATTAGGACGGGGGAAAAAGTCCTGCAAACACACACACAATGCCTCTCATCCTGGGCCATCGATAGGTATTTGGGGTCTAATTACAAAACACAAATGCACTATAATTTGAAGCCCCAGCTGCTGCTACCTTATTCCCTTATTCCGCCTCCTGCATGATTTCGTAATTTAAACGGCCATCACCCCGCCTCCGCTGCCGCCCCCCTTGATTTTAGCCCGACTTTTCCCATACCATATACATATATCAACCATATGTCAACGGGCAACAAACAAAGTTCTGTCAGCAAAATCATGCAAAATGTGACACCGAAGGGAGGGAACTGAGCGCGGGAAAGGGATATTTCGAGTGGATTTGAGGGCTGGAACAATGCTTCCTCACCCGCTAAGTCCTAACATACCCCGCTCCGCTCCTCTCCCCTCGCCGAATGACAGTCCTCGTTGGGCTGCGTGTCATTCAAAGTTTACTGATTCGAATTGAAAAGCTGACATTTGCAAATATTTCACAAATTTTGCGTTTTTTTTTGAGAATGGGAAAGAGGAATGTGTTAGAGAGTTAATAGTTCAATGAGATATTCATTTTTGTCGGTAAGCCCTTTTTGATTACGGCACTGATAAGCCACAATAATTGGAAATTGGCAGCAATTGATAGAAAGAGGGAAAAGGGAAAATGTTAAGCAAGGGATTTGTGGTTTCTCAAAGTCAGATTCAACACCTCTTGTTAATATTCAGCTTCGCGCTTATTACGTTTACTTGTAATGACCTTTTCCTCTTGCAAATTTTCCACCAGAAGAGCAACTCCTGGGAAATACCATCACAGCTATAAAGCAAATCAAGAAAATCGAGAAGCGAAATTAAGAAAGAAATCATCTTGAAATGCAATCTGTAAGCGATGCTGCCCGATTGGGTTTGTCTGCTTTCATTACGACCTTGGGCGGAGTTTCCCTTGGCTCATCACCCCTTCGATTTTCCCCGGGGCAATCATACAGACCATTTAACTTCAACGACAGTCTGCGGAAAGAAACAGAAGGACAAGAAGCCAAGGAGCCAAGGCTTTTCCGACTAGGCTCTCTGGCCAAAGTTCTGTCGCGCTCATTACAATTATATTTGCAAAGTTTTCCCTGCCTTTGCCCTCGATTTTCACGCTGCCTTGTGCCGGATTTTCAATTTTCAACTTGTTGCCATTGCAAAAAATTCAACTTGCCTCTTTATTATTCATGTGTTTATTTGCTTATTTGTTCATCAAAATACTAAATTTGTTATGAGCCAAGGCAAGATTCCCTCAGGAACCTGAAAAATTAATAATACGTAGGTGTCAATACCGACTGGAGGAAGGCCAAAGGTAATATTTATGACTCTCACAATGAAATTGCAATTGAAATGGATTCTTGTTGACCTTTGGCTTTTCCGACAGCATCAAAATCTTTTTCATAAATTTGACGGGAGGGGCAATAAGCTGGCAGGCTAAAAGGGCAAGTGCCACTTCTGCAGTTGCCTTTTGTTCACAAATTGATTTGTTTGCCAGCATTTTCCAAAAGAAAATCCCTTGGGAATGATTGAAGCTCGGGGAGAGTTTCTACTTTCTGTAATTGAACCTTAAATGTGAGATGTGCATATAAATGTTTGTGAAGCTTATAGGTTTCTTGGGATTTGTTTTTGATTGACTTGATATATTTAAGCATAGAGAGTGTCTAATATTTGTAATACTATTGTTTTAGTTATTTAAAAAGTAAACTTAATAGTTAAATATTTGTATACTTAAAATATATATAACTTAAAAGGTAATAAAAATTAAGCCCCTTTTTGGTCGTGTCTATCCCCAACATTATATTGTTTGTACTTATCTATATTTTCTTCTCCTTAAGGTACTAATGAAAAACAGTATTCTTTGTCTTAAAACAGTTGTATATTTTAAAATATTATAATTAAAAGTAGTATTTATTTATAAAGCTAATTTTTCTATATTTTTTTTATAACCAATTTAGCGCCAAACAACTACGAAGCGGAAATTTTATGAAGTTCGGCGGCTGAGTCACTTTAGCCGAAAGTGTTTATAATATTTTGTCTGTACAGGTGGCGCTGTGAACCTATAAACATTAAATTTTTAAAGATATAAACAGTAAAAACAGTTAACAAAAATAATTTTAAAAAATCTTTATAAATATTGCTTTAAAAAAAATACAAAATTACATGAAAGCCTAACCAATCCACCCCCAAAAAGCCGAAACTTGGTTTTATAGCAAACTTTGAGTGAAAGCCCATAGCTTTCACTCACATCTTTTAAGAGTCCTGAGCTTTTACTCAGCAAACAAACCTTTTATAAAAGGACCTGTGACCAACCAAATAAACCATATTTATAGCTTCGCAATAAATTATGCCATAACTTCATCACCCTTTTTTTCCTGACCAAAATGCCAATCGATTAACATTTATAAGCTCAAATTTCTAAACTCACACAATCCATCTGCTCAACGAGGCAATAACTTTGCACCGAATAATCCCACGACTGCTGGAACAACCATAACAATTTACGATCATTTGCTGAAAAAATAACAACTGAATATTTAGCCAGAAATAAGCGAATGCCAAACTCGTTTCAGCTGCAGTTTGATGAGAGCCCCCAAAAAATCAATTCCGGCTAAGAAATCTTCGGCTGAGTCATTCCCAATGGCATCACGAAATAATGGATAACTCCCGCCGAAGGTGTCATCTTCAAGTCGGAGTCTGTGCCAAAGGTCGTCCTTCCTCAGTTCACACAAACAACAAGAAAAACAAAAAACAAATGTAAAATAACAAATAACAAATAACAGACGAACAACATTGAAGTTGTCGGAGTTTGGATCGGATCAGCGAAGCGTTTGATAAAGGTTTCTCAGTTTTATGACTCGACCGTTTTGCGCGGGAGGCCTTTGCCTTCTCGTGTCTGCGATTACTGCGAGTACACAAAAGTCGACCCAATTACGTGTTGTTTGTTCTTAAAGTGAGACGTCAACGTCATCATACTCAGATACTCAAATACTCGAATACCCAGAGCTACTCGGATACTCAGTCATCGCCATGATCATCGCATTTCTGCAGATGGTCAGCCAGAAAGCGAGCAACAGCCGCCGCTGACCTTGCCTCCAATCTTACTCCAATTTTGTGGCATAAGAGCGAAAATCAATTCAAATGGTAGCCAACGGAAAACAACAACGGCAACGTGAACAAAAAATAGAAAAATAAAGGAAAAACTATGAGCAGCAAACAAAAAACTTGAATGGTAAGTCGAAGCCACGGACCCCATGACGTATGCTTAATGTTCAACAATTGCTGGCGATTCAAAGATAAAGCCTGGCAATGTGCTGATCTGCTTTAATGATTTTTTATTGTTACTTGAGATTAATTTACTCTTAAATAAAATAGTTATTTCCATTCTTTGTTTACAGTTTAAAGCTAAAGCTTTAGGTACAAAATGTAACACCTATTTTGTAAAATAAAATAATATAAAAGATAAAGAAAAGTTGTATGTTAATTTTTTACCAAAAGAAAATCTTATTATTTTTTTATTTACTATGAAATTTGTTCTATATTTTAAAATATATAATATAGCAATAATTTGTGGGCAAGTCTTCTTAAGTTAAGAATATATGAAGAAGTTAAAATGGTTTTAAGGCTTAATCCAAAGTATATTCTTCCGTGTAAAGCTTTACATCGATTAAATTTGAAATAAAAGTAAGTGTGTAAAGAATTTGAGTAGGAAATTATGCTTTAGTTAATATAAAAAGTAACCAACTTAAAAAGCTAGATATATACTATAATCATACTTTAAGACTTTAATAATCAAATCTAATAACCAGTTTACAACAATCACTTTACAATAAGAACAAAATTCCTTGACAAACATTCCACAAACCATACAATACTGCTATTAATTCTGATAACTAAAGAAGGAATTTGACACTCTTTACTACAAATGCATAACTAACCCTGACAGCCAGACCAAACTTTAGCACTTGGCTGACAATTTTGCTACCTGCTTTTTCGGACCAGATTCTGTTGGCCAAGAAGTCTGCTGGTCCATTGGCCATTAGAGTTCGAAGCGACTGCCGAAGCTGACCCTGTTCGCACCTCGTTATGCTGGCATTTGGCCGGGCTCCTTCATAAGTACCCGGGCATCTGTGTATCTCTGAAATGCAATCTTTTCTCGCTTTATTCATGGCATTTTCTGTATGAAATTTCCCCCGAAGCGTTGTCTATCATCGGCAGCATCACTGCGAAGGAGAATTGTGAACTTTGCCGAGCCGATCGGATGGGGTTCAGATGCCTTTGGCCTTCTACAGTCAGTAGTGTCTTTATATTTTTGAATGGATCTGCCATTAATTTCAATCATCTCAACAGCACATTTTCCATCGTGCTTGTAATTGGTTTTCCGAGCTTCAATTCGAGCTTTTTTCTTTGTGTTTCCCTTGTCACTTTGTGGCTGAATAATTTCGGTAAAATATGCATCAGCCATTCATCAAATGGCAAATTCAATCAATATTTTTTGGCATTTTTTTAAGAATAGTAACTAATTTTGGATACAAATAATAAAAGGAACTGATGAAGTGTTGCTTAAAAAGAAGGAATAACTTCGAAATTAGGTAAAACTGTTTGTGATTCCTAGAGTTCTTTGACATTTTTGGAATATTTTACCAAACTGGTTAATGTTTTTCCTTTAAAAATGATTTTTAAAATTATTTCCTGGATTTATAATTCTATTTAAAATTAGAATACTCTCTAAGAAACTAACAAATCAAATTGATATCAACATTTTCAACTCTATTATCCTCCCAGTGACCCACTTAAACTTGTACGTTTATTTAGGGTATTTCCCTTAAGCACTAATTTATCATGCAAAAAAATAAATTGGCAAGCAAAAATTACAAACAAATAAAGCCACCTCAGAGAGTCACTTGAAGGGATGACTGGCAAGTAAGCTTTTTCGGTTAAAAGGAGGAAAAGTATCAATCAAAGTTGGCCAACTGCGGCGACAAATGAACTCATCTAATCCGTCGAGTGACAAACAAATTTCGCAAATTCACTTTCGCCCGGGGGAATTCTGCTCGATTCAATGAAGGAGCTTCGCGTTTCGATTACAAAACCCCATAGACAATTTGCCACAATTTGTGGCGGAGCGAAACCTTTTAGCCAAGATGATGTGTGGGATTTTGGAGAGCAGAGTGGAAGGAAGGGGCGGAGTTGCGCAAAAGCCGAGACAAAGACTGGTGATGATAGATCACGGCTCGTTTCTTCGGCGGATGTGGCATGTGCCGCCGAGCCATCTCCAGAGAGGATGTTCTCCTCCTCTCGAAGCTTGGTACTTGCAACTTGGAACTTGGAACTTGCTTAGCATATCCATTGTTGATGGCAGCCCAGCGATAATTATCATACCGCCGCCGTTCTGCCTTTAATTACCTTCCACTTCTGGTTTTTGCATAATTGCATTGTTTGTTGCCGAAATCGTCATTAGAATTTTTATTTGCACAATAATCAAGTCGTTCCAAAGTCATACAAAAAAAAACAAAAAAAAGAGAACAGAACACACAGCCCGAGCCGCCGAACTGCATTGTTTTTGTGCAATGGCAGGGAGTAATTTTTTGTTTTTTTGTTGCGGCAAACTCCAAACCAGAACAATGAGAACTAAGTGCGTTTATCAAAATGTTTGCGGTCTGTTTGCCAGTATTTTTTGTTTGTTCTCTTCCGTTTTGGTCGGATTTCGTTAGCAATTGACAAATGATGCTGGGGATGAGGCATGGCCGGGCCAACTGATGAATGAACCGGGCCCAGAGAGGATGCAGACGGTCCATCAAGGCCTTGGACTAGTTGGGTTGGATTAATGTAGGGAATAAGTAGAGCTAAGAAGTGTTGATTTATTAATTCAAAGAATCAAATTTACCACCAATCAAAGCGCACTTTAATTTAATAAAGAATCAAGTCTGCTCTTATAAAGGCCTTATTGATTTCAAGCCACAAACAATACACATTTGTGGTTAAAAAGCGTTCAGTTAGAGGTCAACGCCGGGCCTGACCCTGATGTAATGGTTCCCAGCTAGTAATCCAGTTCTCCACGCACACAAAAGATGATGACGACTCCCCGCCAACACCAAGTGGAATTAAAAAACATTTCTAAAATAATTTAATAAATTACGGCATTAGGCTGACAACAGAATGGCAACGGAAGAGCCAAAGGGAAAATGCGTTTAGACAGCAAGTGTCATAGCCAGGCGGCGGGAAGCCGACATTTATAAGCCACATAATTACTTGATCATTGTTTTCGTCACGTATTAAACCCGAAGAAGCCGCTGCTGATGATAATGATGATGGATCTGCCCGCCTGCGGCCTTCGGACGGGTAAAAGTCAAGGCCGTCGCCAACTCGACTCGTGTGAAATCATTGGAAATTGTGCGGAGGCGGTGGAAAAGTCTCGACTTGAATCGATTAGTAGTAGATTATTGCCCGCCCGCCAATCAATTGGGTAATGGTAGACCGATTTTTAGAGGGGAAAGATATAAAGACGGAGACCAACGCCTAATGATAATAAGATATTTACGATATTTACAAGAAGTCCATAAGGCAACTGCCATTGCCCATTTTCAGCGGGTCTGGTGCTGTGGTGCAGTGCAACTGACGCTGATTAAGGGAATTTCTCACACAATCCACCGCACCGATACGCCGAAACTTGCTCTCGAAACCGAAAATCAAGAAAACTAAGCCACGATAGACGTTTGGCAACGGCCAGACAATTGTCTGCGCTTTTCTCGAAGGTGAACCAGAATGCCGCCGCCACTTGGTCCGGGTCTCGAATCTCGGATCCCAGGTCTTTTCCAGTCCCAGGTCTCTTAGCCTCCAGTCTCGGTTCGCAGGTCTGTCGATGTCTGGGCAATTGAAGCGCACCGAGAGCGCTGAACCGGATTGCCACCGTGCACATCTTTTGAAAGTGAGCGGCCGAGCGCTGTGCGATGTGCCACGCTGCGACTTCATCAATTCTAGAGCAAATGAATGTCTCTTGCCAACGGCGGAGATGAAAATTTATTGCAGCATTCGATTTTAATTAGTCTAATTTATGATAATTTTTTGCAAATCGAAATTAAATGCTGTCGGTACACAGCGAACGGGATTGCACAAGCAATGCATCCGTTGGTAGTGCAAGTTCTGGGAGGGCCTTTTGCTAAATAAGATACTAATCTGCTGGCTTTAAATAATACGGATTCTATTTATAGTAAGTGTTCGAGCAATATATCCGGTTAACTATTTTTTATAGGAACTTAGTTCTAGGAAGCCGGTTAAAAAGGATATTATATATTAGGTAGAGAGCCGTTTATGTGTTTATTTAAAACAAATAAATTACCTCAAACAAATTACCTAATAGAAATGGAAAATACTAAATTTTCATAATTAAATCTGTAGATATTTGTATTTTTCTTAGCATTAATATTCATAGCAATTATTGCTGGTCTACAATATATTGTTGTAGTTAATTAAATAATAAAAACCTAACAAATACTTTAACCTCTTTCGATTTGGGTTTGTCTTTAAATGTATAAAATCTTTACTAACTTATTTTCTTACTGAATATTCAAATAACTTAATAATTTCCTTTTTTCCCTTTTACTTTCCTCTCTTTCACTTCCCCCATATTTCCAATCAATGCCGCGTTCGTTGCCTAAGTCTTTCGTTTATCCAGCGCTAATGAACGAAAATTTCGCACTAAGCGCGCGACAATTAAATGGAATTGCCGTTAAGTTGGCCAAGTGGCATCATCAATAAGCAGAAATTTGCACTACATTTTTTTTCGCGGCTTTGCGACACAGCCGAGCAAACATCAACAAACCGCGAAAACAAAACAAAACAAAAGAGACTCACTCGCAGGGGGGGGCGGGGGGTAAGAGACCCAAAAATAAAAGAGCCGTAAAAAAGATCCCCCGCACTCATGAATGAGAGAATAATACCCGACAGCTCCGATCGCAGAGAGACCCACGAGACACGATGATTTAGTTTTCCAGCTTCGGCTGCGGTTGCTCTTTGGCAATTCCCGCGATGACGCTGTGGATTTGCTGGCCGCTGGCAGCCTCGCTCATCTGCAGAGAGGCGCCCACCGAACGCGGCCCAGCGAGTGTACTGCTCTTGAGTATAAAACTAAAATTGATGCGAATTTTTTTACAACTTTTGCATCGACTTCAAACGCGGCCACACGTGCTCCTCGGCTCGCATCGCTTTAAAGTGAGTCCTAACCCGAGATCCGATCCGATCCGATACGATACCGATATTCTATACTCTATACCAGTGTGTTTTTCTCGTGCGCGGCGGCAAAGTGCGTGGCATTCAAATTGTGCTGCGGAGTTGAGCAATCAATTAGTTCCCATGAGGAGCAACAAGTGCTGGATATTAGAACGAATTGCAAGCAATTTAAGACTGAACATTAAGTGTAAAAATATCAGCGGACTAGGGAAAACAGCTTAGAAATTCATTAAAGGATTTAGGGTTTTAAGAAAAATTATTCTGGAGTGAAAGATAGATTTTTGTGTTAAACATTATTTTTTGTTTAGTCCAGTAATTAATTTGACCTATATTTATAAATAATAAATTTATAAAAAATATAACTAAATTGCATAGGGAAAGTCAAAACTTAAATAATATTTAATTATTTTAAAATCAATTTTGAATATCAATTTTGAATATTGTTATTTTTGTTCTATGTCAATTAATGAATAGATTAAGTTCTTTATTCAAAATAGAAGAGTTTGTTGGATATTTACGTTTTTTAATGTGAACAAAAATATAGTAAAATTAAAGAAAAAAACAAATATTGAACTAAAAGTCTTTTTCTTTTAAGCTCAAACTTAAATTAGGTTACAATGAATTAAGGCAAATATTTTTTCGACAACGTCCATGCATTTATTTGATATTTAATTACTGTTTTATATATGTATATAAAAATATGGGACACAAAAAATAAATGTTTAACTATTCAAAATAAATAAATATCCAATTAATGTATAAACTTGAACAAATAAATAATAAAAGTAAAATTTAGATTTATTTAAAACAGATTGAAATTCTTCAAATATCCGTTTTGTAACTATACATTAAAATTAAAAATTGATTTTTAAAGAACTTAAATGTTATTTAAATAAATTTAAATAGCAATAGTACTTTTATCTATTATTAAATTCTGATAAAATCCTAGGGAACATAAATTTCTAAGTACTCATTTTTGTGGAACCCATTAAATCCAGTTTCTCATAATTTTAAATAAGCAAAATTCCAAACTTTTATGATTCATCAATTACAGCAAAGATTTACATAACTTAACATAATAAAAGGCTAATATTTATTTTATATTTTCAAGTTAGCTTTCCATAAAATAAATAATGGTCCAAAGTGCTTTAAATTGTAAAAATGCAATAACAATAAAAATACCTAACAAGCTAGCACAAACGATCAGCTTTACTTCGTAAAAACCCAGCTTTGAAGTAACCAAATTATGATGGAATCATGTTGTAAACAAGAATTCCGCGCAATAGCTTTAACCCCGCGATAAACAATTGGAGTTATTATCAATTAAGATCCATTAGAAGCATCCGCTGCCCCGCGAAGAGACAAAAAAAAAGTGAATGCAATCGTCGGCGGCAGCTGCAACATTGGCAGCAATACTCGAATGTCCATTAGCAGTTGTGGTTGCCTCCTCTCGCAGCACATAATAGACATGTACGAAAGATACAAAATCAAATTGCATATCGCAAACGAGAAGAAGCTGGAGCTTCCTTTCTAAAATATCTACGAAAACCAAAATGCATTAGGCCCGAAAACAGAAAATTAATATCTTCAACCCACTCGACTCGTTTTCGATTTTCGTTTTGTATTTTTTAGATAGCTAACAAAAAAATCACATTTAAATTACGTTTTACCAAAAAGAAAAAAACATCACAAAACAACAACAGACATCATGGCAGCAACAGCAGCAACAACGGCGAACAAATCACCGCAGCAGCATGAACAGCAGCAGCAGCAGCATCAGCATCACAGACAGCAGCAACATCTTCAGTTTCAGTTTCAGTTTTGGTGGAGGAGCCCCTGCCTTCTGATAGTCGTGTTGGGACTGCTCTCGATGCTGGCGGGGAACTGTGTCAATGGGGTAAGTCAGCCAGAGACGAGTCCTCTTCCCACCGATCGTAATCGTAATAGTAACAGTAATCGTAATCCTAATCCTGTATATTACTCCACACATGGAGAAATATTGAAAAAGATGATATTCGAAGCTTAAATAATTTTTAAGAGGGTCCTTTTCGACACCAAAGTATATTTTAAGGCATAAAAGAAACTGTCCAGCAGCTTTTAGTAAGGTGATATTTTATTTTAGAGTTAATTTTAAATCCTTTTAAAAACTATTTCCCTTTATCTACAACAGAAAATTCATCCAAGTGCAGAGATCCCGTTCCCTTTTTCCATTACCATTTTTATGGCAAAAACATCTCTTGTGTAAAAGCCTTTTTATGAGCTTGGGAAATGGCTTATTGAATAATTTGGCTCTGGCAGTATCTGAGCATCATTGATTTGACAACTTCATTGGCCGTGCCTGGTCGTATATCTTTGGGTGTATCAATGTGAGCCGGAGATGCCACACACAAAAAAGTGTCATCTGAGATAATTTCTGTACATTCATTCCGCATAGAAAGATTGTGCACACCATTTGTCTCTTGTTTGATTGGGATCTCACTCAACCAGCAACAACAGTGGCGGCAACAACAAACTCCCACGCAAAGTTGCAGCCACAACATAGAGCAACAACACCAGCAACAATTACAATTGTTAACTCAAAAAAAAAAAACGAAAAAAATATAACCAAAAAAAGAGCTGGCTTTCTGGCTGCCTGCCTGCCACCGCTGACCCCTTTCTCCCTTCTGGCTCCCATCTTCCTTTCATGCCGCATGCAATGTTGCAAGTGCAGAAGAGCCAAAAGAAGCTGGCCAAGAGATCGGCTGCTGGGAAAATGGGGGGTAGGGGCACCCAGGGAGGGGGTGCAGCCGACACACGAAGCAGACAACCTGTCTGCCAAAGTGTTGGACAACTTCTCACGTCCCCGCCAGAAAGGCACACAGAAAGAGCTCCCCCTAAATAGGAGTCGAGGCTCTTTCTAAAAAGGTGTCGTCATGAGTCTTTCTTCCTCTGTGTTAAACACTCTAACTTAAGGGGGATAACTTAACTTAGGTTACTCTTCAATAAACTGAATTTAATTATTTTCAAGTTTTCCTAAAGTTCCTATTTAAAAAGGATAAATTATGAAGCTTCTCTCTCTCTGATAAATATAAAAATACACATATATGTTAATAGAAATTTATAAGCCTGTATTAAACCTTAATTAACTTTATAAATGTTAACTTATTTGTAAAGTTTCACTCCCAAAAATGTCGTAATATATAGTGTATAACTAGATACACAACAAATAGTGTAAACTACATTCGCTTTTTACCATTTGAGGCTCCGTACTCCTCAGTGTGTTACATTATCAATTAGCGTTGGTTACCCCCTCGGCCTCAGCGCTCGGCAAACAGAAATAAAAAAGGAAAATACAGGGAAAATTAACCATTTTCCAGTTGTAACTCTCATGCCGTCTCGTCTGGTTGATATTTAAAGGAAAATGGTTTGGCCAAAGGTTGAGAGTGGAGGGAAATAATTGTGAGCGAGGGGCGCATCTTCGGGAGATCCGAGGTACTGGCACTGGGTTCAGTTTCGCTTTTTTGGGGTTACTGAGGCACTGGGCGGTTAACATGGTTTGTTGTTTCATTTCTGTGTCTCTCTTGGGGGACCGTTGGAAATGTTAAAAAGGCCAGGAAAGCCCAGTTATTAGCGTGAAAATTGCCAGTGATTGAGAAAAGTTAAGCCGAAAAACGAGGCAGTGCAAATGTTGGAAATGCAATTTAAAATGGGAGCTGGAATGGAGAAGGTGGCTTCTAAACAGTAGGATATATTTTTGGGGGAAGATGTTTATGTAATACGAGAAAATATTGATTTTTTTTTTAAATTTTTTTAGGGTTTAAGAGAAAATTAAATTTGCCAGTAAATCTAAATGTGACAAAGAAAAATGGCAATGATTTACCTCAAAACTAGACTAATTAAATGCTTATTCATATAAAATAAATAAATACATATGAGAAAAGCTTAAGCTTGTCATTAATATCTAATGTTTTCTACGGTAAAAGCATTTCTGGGAAGCCTTTTTAAAGGTATTATGATATTATTTTATATAAAGTTTCTATTAATTTGTAATAAATAAATATCTATTGAGCTCTTTATAAATGCCTAATGGGTTCTATAATAAAAGCTTATTTTAAATAAGCCTTCCTAATAGTAATTTGTCATTATATCAGATGAAATGTATCTTTATTTTTAATAAATAAATAAATATCTAATATAAATCCCTTATGTATCCCTAATGTTTCCTATAGGAGAAAACTTACTTAAGAAAGATTTTCCCAGAAAAAATATGTTATTTTTGTATCTAAAATTCCTTTGCATCTAAAATAAAGAAATTAAATATCTCCTCAGCACTCTGTAAATCCCTAAAACTTCCCAAATAGAAATCCCAAGCCTTTCTCACCCCTTCAAACGGCTGAACATTGCCAATCGCTTTTGCCCCGTCGAAACACCTTCCATTAGCATAAATTCGACATTAACCCAAATAGCCCCCTTAACCCCTTGAAGGAGGAGATGCCGCCGAAGGGAGAGAGATTTATTTGAGCGTAACGGCGGTGTTGGCGGCAACAATGGGAAACTGCATTCGGATCAGAAATTGAGGCAAGATCAAGATAGATGCCGAGCTGCAACCTGCAACATGGGCCTGAAACCGATGTATGGATGAGTCTGCTCCATCGACACAAAAGAATCCATCCGACTGTTTGGATCCCATCTGCTCTCCGCCTTCGATGTGTTGGGTTTTATTGTTTTATTTGCTGCTCTTTTCGGCTGTTTGGCTTTTCAGCTTTTCGACTTTTCAGCTTTTCGGCTTTTCATGGTTTCGTACGCATGAGATTGACAGTCGGTTGTCACATGGGGGCACATACTCGGAGCACACAATTATTTGCAACGGTTGCAAGTGCACAATTTTCAACACTCACTGGTTCTTTTGTTGGTTTTTAGCCAGTTTTTCGCGTTGCTGCATTTGCATTTTAAGTCTGTGGGTCTGTGGTGTGGCAATTGTTTCAAATTGTAATTTGTTATTGTTTAGAGTTCATTTTGTTGTTGGCGCTTGGGCAATGTGTGGCTGCCACATGCCACCCACAATTGAAGGTCGCTCAGCAGCCACCGAGCTGAGATAATTCACACGGAGATCCGCCAAATGGAGTCATAATTTAATTCCATATTTTGTGTGTTGAGAGAATCGCCATTAAATGCATTATAATATTTGTTTTTTAATGCACGAAATGGGGGCCAATGGTATTCAGGTTGGATAGCATTACAAAATATTTACATAAAGTTGCTTAATTGATTAATTAATTGTTTTACTCTATAACAGTTTTTGTATATATATTATAAATTCTATTATTTTCCAGCAAATCGATGGCTATATTGCTGGCGAGGATTATCCCGCCTACGATGCCGTGCCCAAGGGTCTGGCCTTCAACTGTCAGGGTCGCCAGCCCGGCTACTATGCGGACACAGAGACGCGTTGCCAGGTGAAGTTGCCTCTTAAATTGCCATATTTCATATATTTAATAACATCTGCTTTCAGGTGTGGCATTGGTGCTTGCACTCGGGCCACCAGTACTCCTTCCTCTGCCCCAATGGCACTGTCTTCAACCAGGCCGTTCGCGTCTGCGATTGGTGGTCGAACGTTAACTGCGCCGGCTCGGAGCAGCTCTACCAGAACAACGACGAGCTCTATCGCATTCCCGAGAAGCAGCAGTCGTCGAGTGATGTATGATATGAGGCCGATGATGAGTATAAGATTGGGACAGCAGCAGCAAACGGAACCACAGCACAGCAGCGCGGAGGCAGACAGCGGCAATTTCAAAAGCAACAACAGGAGAAACAGCAACAGCAGCAGCAACATCAACTCAACAGCAACAATAGAATCGTAGATAGCAGCAACTACAGTAAAATGACCAAAAATAGCTTTAGAGGTAGCATGAGATTTACCACACCAAGTACCAATCCTCAATCGTTGTACTCATCATCACAGCAGCAGCAACAGGAGCAGAATCAGCAGCAGCAGCAACATAAATCTAGTAAAAATAGCGAAAGAAAATCAAAGCCTAGCAGTAGCAGTAAGCCCCATAGACTTAGCCATAGCGATAGGGAAAGCAACCGCAACCAAACTAGAACTAGCAATCGCACTCACAGCAATAGCCAGCCGCAAGGCAAGAAAAAGAACCCCAGCAATAGTAATAGCAACACCCAAAACACAACTCACAACTCACGAGGCAAGCAGCGCTACAACACTAACAAATTCGAAAACGATGCAGAGCTCAAGGACTACAAGAGCAAGATCAAGAACAAATACAATATCGATTATGATCATTCTTTGGATGAAGAATATGAAATAATTGAGGCCATCGAATGAGTTTTAAGTGTACAACAGAAAAAAAACAAAAGCAAATGTTTAAATTTGCTTGTAAGCAAATTTTCACAAAGCACAAATAACATTTGTCTGGGAAAAAGAGATTCATACAACTGAATTAATAAATTTTAATAGAAAGAAACTGTAATTCAACAAGTTAGAAATTTCATTTTTCAAAACCAATTTTTATTGCTCTGTGTAGCTTTATACTCATTGTTCTTGTTGTTGTCACAAAAACCTCAATTTTGGCGCTAAATTCCTCGTTATTTCCTTTGAATGTTTCCCAAAATTATATTTTGTATATAATTTGTTAGTACTTATAACAAAAAACACATTTCTTCCATTGTTAAATATCCACAAACTCACGCAAACACACAACTTTCATGTTCATTTCAACAAAAACATCCAAGTTAAATAAAATTTTTAAAAAATAACCGCTTTTAAGTTTACATACTGCTTGCCGGAAACGAGCAGTTTTATTATTTTATTTTAAAGCAGTTCCAAGCAATCGGAAGCTTTTAAACTGCTTGACTTTCGTGCTTCAAAGAAGATCAATCGAGTTGTCTCCCTTCCTCTTTTGAGTATTTTTAAAGCTCAACTTGACAGCGATCAGCTGTTAAACATATGGTCTTAAAGCTTTAGATCCGGGTGTAAGAAGAAGAAGCTTTGGCAAAAATCGTCAAAAATTATTTGTTTTGTGCTGCGTCCAAATTGTATTTTGTTTTATTTTATTTATAACTATTCGATGCTATGAAAATGTGCCTGAAGCTTGGTACAAACAAGGACGTGAGTATGGAACCAATCACAATGGGATTAATTTTAATGGAAAGCTATTCGCTGGGTTACAAACAACTTTTGGGAAATGTACACAAAAAGGCGGACCAAGTGTTTGGCAAATACACAAAGAGAAATAATATTTGGTTAGAATTTAAAAACTGGAACAATCAGCATTTTTTTGTAAATATACTACCTTTTGGTAAAAAAATTGTCCAATGAAGTTGTTTGTCCTCAATTTTACATATTTTTTCGTTGAATAGAGCTTAAATTCCGTCTCACTCAATTTAAAATTCTCTCTGCGTATAAAGCTGGATTAAACTTAAATGGGAAGAAGAAAAGCAGACAATGGTTAAGCCTATGTTGGCGTTAGCTAATCGCCCTTCACTGGCTTTTCATCTTAAATAAAGGGTTTCACGAAACTTCGTGGGAGGTTTAACTTGCATTTAAAGTAGGATAGGGTATTATAAATTAAAAAAAATAATTTGCAAAATTGAAAGATTACTTATCAGAGGTCTAACTTATCACCAGTATCATTTACTGTTTTATATAAATATTGTTAGTCAGTTTGATTACTGATTGATATTCTTAGTCTAACAATTTTATTTTATTATTAGTTATATGTCTATGTATATCTATTTTAATTAAACCCACATAAATCGAGTCCAGATCAGACAGAGCCTCGTTTTAAAAGAAACTATAGCCAAAGGTGTACAGGGTTTGATGTTGCCACAGAATTCTCAGCCTTTAATTTTATATATCCGCATCATAGGCATATTACTTAGCTTAATATTTTTACTTTAAAAATTATGAACGCCAAAAAAACAAGCTCTGTGTAACTACAATTAAACAACGTTCTGGAATAAAATAATTTCAAGTTTTCGTACAAATTAGGTAATAAATAATAATTTAAAAGTTTTTAAAAAATATTGTATAGGGAAAGTACAAATATTCGCAATTAATATTTGTCTTGATTTTGTGTCCATTCATACATTTATTTTCCTTTTATTTTATTACTTTTTAATAAATAAACAGGGAAGCTGTTAATCCACTCTTTTAAAATAAGAAAATACTGGAAAAAACTACCGCCTAGTTTTGTAGGCAACCCCACAAGAGAGGTGTTGAACGTTTATCTGCCTCCTATAATCTCTGTTGATGTTAACCCATTACCCTGCCATCTGGCCATTTCCACGCCATCTACATTCGAAATGAGGGGGAAATGAGTTGAGGCCGAAATAGAGAAGAAGTAGTTCAAGTTTTGTGTGCCACAGCGGGGAGACTTTATTTCCGCGTACGGCAAAGGCGAAATAATCGCAGGTAATTATATATATATATACCTCTATGTATATACTACACCTACGCAATGCCGGTCGTCGCTCATGCATAAGAAATAAGCCGTCTCCGTCTACGATGCGGAAATATTGTGGCTTTAAGCAAATGTGAACACAAAATCGAAATAAAAACTAAAGCCAAAAACCCCAAGAAAAACAAGAAACCTAATTAAAAGTCAATTTCAATTTCAATCATTAACCGAAAGCGGCACAAAGTGTGACACAGTTTTGTTTGGCGCTCTTAACCCCCGTCCTGCCTTGCCTTAACCCCCTCTATCTCCCCGAAAGTGAGCACTGTAAATCACAAATAGTGTTCATTTTCTCGACTCGACTTGACTTGACCATTCACTCTCCGGTCACCCACATTCGCACCGTCGTTCCCCCCAATTCACGGTTCACGTTTTTTAATGGGTTAGACAATCGCAGAGGCCACAGCTGGTAACTGGAGTCAAGTTAACACCATTTGCATTATGTAAGGAGCTTAAACAATATTATTTCTCCTTTCCTCATTTCTGCCCCTTGGCTGCTGCTGCTGCTTTGTTACGGTTTTTGGCTGGAAGTGTCCACTAATTAATATGCAACTAAATAATTTACAATGTGACGCGAATTTCATGCAAAATATGAAACAAAATGCGATACGATGCGAGAGGAGGCGGAGGAGGAGGAGGCTGCTGGTGAGGGAAAAACGTTGCGAACAAAACAAGAAATTATTTCATTAACTCGACTTCATGTGAATGTTGAAATTGTCTTCAATAAATTGCGCAAATTAAATTTATTTGCCAGAAGGCAGGAAGGTAAATCAGGAAGGGGAAGCTTTAATGCTCTTGAAATTAAAGGAGTTTAAGGGAAATTATGAAATTAAACTAAAGAAGCAGGTAATAAAACCATTAGGCTTTCTTATATATTTTTTTTGGTACTGTAAAAATTGAATAATCAAATAGAACCTATAAATAATCCATTGTAATTCTAGTATTAATTTTCGAAACAATTTAGAAACAATTTGCTTAATTGCCAAACTACTTGGCTGGCTTTGGCTGATTGTAGTAATAATTGCTACACACCAAATCCAATTTTTTTTAGGAAAGCTTAGCCAAATAGTGACCAGGGTCCGAAAACAGACAGGGTAATCGAGTCGGCAAAATGTCAGAAGGTCTTTCAAGGTGTCTGGGTCTGGTCTCGCAAAACCGGTAGATCCACGCACCGGCCAAGCGCTCGGAACTCATCTCATCGCCATATACTCATCTCCGTCGGATGTAGAGAGGTGGCTTCTGCGAAATCTTCTTGCCCATTTGCACGACCTGTCAAGCCGAATCTGGCTGTGGACTCCTCTGACTATATGCGACAGTTCAACTTCAACATTTGCCATTTTTGCATCAGGAAGATGCGGCTCCCCCTCGTCCTGCCTCCGCACGATAATCACCCGCAGAAACGAAGGCTATCCGCATCTGCAACTGGTTTTCCTCTTTTTGCCACTGCAGTTTGGGTTTTCTGACTGCTGTCTTATAAATATGTTGCGTCTTTTCGCATGCGTTTTGAAAATTAATGCAAAACATTTCCAGCTCCAGCTGAGAGGCATCTCTTTCGAACAGGTCCCCTCAAGTTGAAGTTGATTTGTGTGCTTAGTATAATTGCTGCGATTATCGAGTTGCCGAAGAGGCGAGTTTGGCTCTGAATTTGAGCTTCAGTTTGAGCACCGCCTCATCTCATCCCATCTCATCTCAGCTCGTCGTCGTCGTCGTCGTGGGTAAGGTTAAGTCGGCGGTTTGCGTTTAGCGATTGTCAAGTGTATTCAAAAATACGAGAGATGCAATCTCCGGCCAGGTTTTGACTGCGGCCTGTCTCGAATTGTCGATCAGTCCGCTGATGAATAGCTATGGTCAGTGGCGTGTCAGTAAAAGGGGGTTGCTAAGAAATTTCTTTGAAAGGTTTCTAATAAAATTATGGATACACGATATGGAGATATGTATTTTTAAAAATATAAATTATCAAATAATAATGATTGTACCACATTAAATATTGAACATTTAATTTTCGATAAATATAACTTGTCGCTGGAATTAACGCTGATTATATATCGATTATTATTATTATCGAAACCATTTAAATTTGTTTAATACGAATTTTGCTAAACTATATCGAGACATGTAATACTTAGAATATAAAATACAATTTATATCCGAATACCGAAAAATATATTATGGGTAAGTATAGTTAACTGTATAAATTATCGATGGTTCTACCTATTATTATTTCATATCGAAAATATCGACAAATCGGAATCCAGTAACTCTTACATTGAACTTATCGACACTATCGAAATTTATACTTTCATTACGTATAATTGATATTTAAGCCATCAAACCAATTAATACCCTCATTAAAATATTTGACAAAAGCTGTATATATTTGCATAAAATATATTATTAAATATATTTTTTATATTTATATCCAAACAGTTTACTCTTCCCAGCCCCGCTTTATTATATAGTTCATTATCTTTCCCAAAAAGTGTGAGATCTATGATCCATTTTGATTTGAACTCTTACAGACTTATGAGCACATTAAAACATACAAATTGATGAACGTTCATTATCAGGGTCATCTGGGAGTTAAAGTGGCATAATTAGTTGACTGATCTCTGATCCATTTGAATTTATATATTTAAGCTCCCTCCAAATAACGAACATTATAAATTTATAACAAAGCAAAAATTTGAGGTGGATTTAGAGATCAGGGTCAGACCGGGAGACAAAGTGGGTGACAGAGGTTACTGCTCTTGGATCAATTTAAAATTTAACCTGTTAAAATTGTTGAACAATATGTAAGGTCAATGTGACGGCAAAGAAATTTGATGGGTTTATTTTGGGATACATCAAGTTGTTTGGCCTGATGGCTTGTGAGTGATAATTACCTTAGCTTAATTATAAGAGGGTTTTATTAATGGCTTCATGTGTACATATTTAAAATTATAAATTTCTTAAGATTTAATTTGAGTTTTACTAATAAAAAAGATATTAATCACCATTAGTACTTATTAAAGACAACATTTATAAAGCAAAGTCTAGCAAATGTCTTAAATTAGTCATAAGAAAGAGAGTGAATCGTACATATAAGAAAATGTCCTATTAAAACTTAATGTTATATTTTAACTAGAAACAGAAAATCATTTATTTAAATGCTTTCAGTATTAATGCTTAGATATAAATCGAATTAAATAATGGTTAAATATTCCATTGATTACAGAGAGTCCACATGTCACACAATCATTAAATTATAATATAAGAGCAAAAAAAATCTGTTAATATTCCAACCTTATCTTCTGTATCGATTTACCTATAAATTTTATTACAAAATCCCCGGCTAATTCAAGGTTCACCCAGACAAATTTGATCTTCTTTCCCTCTGCCCTCCCATTTGTCTCTTTTTTTTTCATTTAAGTATTCAATCTGGCCAAAAACCATTTTCTATGCTAATTCGACAGAGGGTAATCCGACCTGCCCCAAGCCTCCGACTGCCATACGATCTCCCAATTCGGTCACACCTCGTGCTCTAGTTTTTGGACCACTTTTTCGCAATCCAATTTGTTTACCCCTTTTCACCCGTTCATATTTTTGTGAGTCTCTAATTAATTTTCAATCAAATTAAAACGAAATTTGTTTTTATGCCCGTATCTTACAGGGAGCCACAGCGACTTTAGGGGTCTAAAGACAAAGACAAAGGCCGAAAGAAAGGCGGAAGGTGGACGGAGAGAAAGACCACAAAAAACAGATTGGATGCTCTACACATATTAACATAATTAAGGTGCCTGCCCAATGGCTGGCCATTGAGAGAGATATATACATAGATCGGGAAAGACACGCACTTTTGTGCCGCGGCCATCAACACCGCTCGCCTCGAATGCCATGCAAATGAGGCGACATCACTCAGCGGCCGAAAGCGAAATGTGCATCGTCAACACGAAGACCTAGAGCTGGCAATTGCATAATAGAGCCAACCGAAAACCAAACACGACCTCATTTACAAAATCGCAAAACTTCGATCGACGACTAGCAGACGAACAGGTAAACCAGAGAGGTAACAACTCTGTGGATTAAACAAATATTTTTCTTTCGAGCAAGCAAGCAATATACTATGAAAAATGTGCCACAAGACACTCAACTACAAATGGTAGTTAATAGATAAAGCATACTAAAAAAAATTGTCCAGAAAAGAGAGGCATATTTCATATGCTGGGGGGTCTTAAAGAATTAAGACCTATAATTCTAGGCTGCCTTTAAGCATTATAAATAACTGAAGCATATAATTCTTTTACTGAAATACTAGAGTTTTCAGCTTAACTCATATATCTTTAGCCACATAAACCCCAATATTTTTTGTACATTTTCTAGTCAAAGCTTCAAAACTTAAGTATATAATTCATGCTTGAAACAACTAAATTATTCTTTGAAATTTACAAGCTCTAGTTTCTTTTTTATTTACATCAAAACTCTTAGAAAATTTAAAATAATGGATAGTGAAGGAAAACCACCTTATCTTAAAACATATTTAATTACTCAAATACTCCTTCCATCTTAGTAAAAAAGATATGCTCTCCCTCCTTTTCAGTGTTTATTTTAATACCTGCATGACGTATACGCACCGTGTGCCTTGATAATGGACCTAATGGAGCTGCTGCATCAGCTCTTGCTGAACGTGTTCGACATTTTTAAGATCTACCTCAAGTTTGCCTTGATCACGCTGGTCATCTACTTCCTGGCCGAGTGGTACATCCTGCGGTATGGCGCCGAGCTGGAGGCCGAACTGGATGCCCATCTGGTGGCGGGCGCTGCGGTGCCACGACAAGAGTCACCGGAACGACCCGAATCGAACAGCACGCTGAGCAAGGTGTTTCGATTCGTGGTGAACTTTTTCATCCTATAATCGACTCGGTAATATTCACTCGACAAGGTCAATCGAGCAGCTGAAATGGTTGTGTGCTTTTCGCGGAATTGCAATTCGATTCAGCCAGCCACAGCTCAAGGCCCCCGCCCCGTCAGGAGAATGTAACCACTTTTGATACAATCGAACCAGTTGCATTTAACATCAGAAAAAAATAACATAAAGCCAATAAGAAAAAAAAAACAAATCAAAACAAAGGTAAAAGCCACGAAGTAAACACAATCTTTATATGTAATAAACAATAACAATAAGGAGCTACAGAAAAACAAGTTGAACCGCTTTTTATTTCGGTAGGGATCGGTGTGCAAAGTAAGGCATTATTGTTTAAATTTTACATAGCCTTTGGCTTGGTTCTGTTGCTTAAGCAAATAAGAATGACTCAATATCAGTTTGGGGTGGGGCCTCCACGAATTTGGGCTAATTACACAGTTGGCAGTTTGACAAAAAAAAAGAAAACCTCAAGAAATTGCATTACAAGCTTTGAAATTGCACTTAAGGAAATGTAATATTAGCTGAGTATCACAACTTTATGGACTTCTTAAGAAGGTTTTTTTGATTGCCACAAACATTCATCACGAAGGAGTGTCGGTTGAGATAAAGGAAAGGAATATTACAGACTTTATCAGAAGATAGGAATTTACTTAACAAGATTACTGTGAAATTGAAATTAATTTTGAATTCTACATAATAAATATTTATCAAGAGTAATTTAGAAGGCACAATTATTCAAGATAATTTTGCTGATTTGATTTTTATTTATTTGTGTGCTAAAATAACAACGAGCAGTAAAAATGTGTAATTTGTAAAGTGAGTTTTTATTTGAATATATTAACAATCATTTCGCAAATTGATCAACACTTCTCAATAAAAAGAAAGTGTTAAGCTGACAACCTCGTTTAATTAGTTTCTCGAAACAATTTAAAAAGTGCTTTCATTAATATTCTATTTTACACTATATAGTAAATAAACATTATAAAATTGCTTTTTTAATTTATATAATTTTATTTATTTAATCTTACGGACGGAAGATTTAGTTTCTTTAAAATCAAGCTGTTGCCAAAAAATTATTATTATTATTATTTCTTTAACCAACCATAATATTTTAATTTCAATACAATTATTTTTTTAAATTCAATTTTAAATGGTTAGAATTATATTAAGGAAATTTAAAAATGTAACAATTAAATGTATGAAAATATAATTAAATAATAAATTATTATTTTTTCTAATACAAACTAGTTTAGTTTAATAATTCGAGCTAAAAAACCTGGCAGCTTTATTTACTTATTTCCAGTCTTATATTTAAACTAAATTTTATTTACAAATATTTAGCATTATCGAATCAAAAAAATCTAATAATTTAATTAATGAAAGCAAATAAAGTTTATTACTATTATAAGCTACTTATGTTAAGTAATATTAAAATACCTCAAGCTCAAAACCCGAGAAACTTTAATAATTTATTTCCATCCTTATATTCCCTCCATTTCCTTGCCAATTTGCCATAGTTATCACAGACAGCCCCTCCGAAAAAACAGCAATATTTTTTAACAAATTGCTCGTTTTATCAGCTGGCATAACTCGGGCGATCACAGTTTGGATCTATTGATCGCCGGATTGTTGTTGGCTGGTGCTTAGTCGACCAGTTAAGTAGTAGTTACAACACGTTGTGCCGACTCTGTTGCTCTTTTTTTTTTGACTTATTTTGTTGGTGTGTGGTACCTGCAACAAATGTGGAATACCGGTTCAACAAACCGTTCGACCCACACAAACACTCACACAATGGCAGCCGCCAACGCACACAGATCCAGAGCCGGGCGACACGGTGCTCCCATTCTCATACACATATAGAGCGGGGCACAGATAAAGCACTAGGCAACATAATTAAACTATTTAAGGTTTTACAACATTTTGTAAAAATATATATTTATTTAATTAAATTTTCGGATATTTTCTTATTAATTTTGTTAGGTCTGTTTGGATTTTTATTGATACCTAGATTATGAGATAATATAAATATTAGGTATTTTTACGCTGACCTGTCTATGATTTAACTTAGCTTGCAATAAAGTTTAAGCTGTTACAATGAAATAAATAGAATATAGCATTGGTCTTGGTTTTAATTTATTTTAATCTAAAAAATATAGTTCTGATCTATACATTTGATTTATGAAGTCTATATTGGTTTTATTTAAAGACGTAACATATTTAACATACTAACAAGGTTTTATTATTATTATTTTGTTATTTTAATCTATAAATTTTATTTATTAATTCTATATATTTTTTTCATCTCTCTTTTTAAAGATGTAATGTTACTAACAAAGTTTAATTATTTTCTTAAGAATTTAATTCATTTTAATCTACAAATTATAGTTAACCATATTTGAACATTATATTTATTAATTGTTTTTTTTTTTTTTCATTTCTCTATTTAAAAACGTAACATAATTACCATACTAAAAGGGTTTCATAATTTGCTTACCATTATTTCATTTATATCATAAACGTATATGAGCAATATCCTAAAATGTGTTACCTAGTGTAACCCGAAGGGGTCTCCGCGTTTGAATGTAACTAGATGCGAGATGTAAGGCACACGCCGTTAGCGATAAAGCACTCGACAATTCCGCATGCTACAGATACAGATACAAAAACTACTTAAGATTTTAAGCCTGGCTCTGTTCCAATTTGAATACGCAGACAGTTGCAGAGTCCGCTCCAGTTGGGTTTAGTGCTTAAATTCAACTTTCACATACGGAACCGCAGCGCAGATGCAGTGCAGCATTATTGCTATTAATGCGGTTGCTACTGCCATTGCACTGAGATAAAAACAAAAATGTTAATAAAAATCTTGAAATATACAACTTAACTTATAATATACATTTGTATTTTCATTTTAATTATTCATTATTAGTTATAACCATTTAAATTCTATAAAAAATCAAGTTATCATCCTTTTTTTTTATAATAATTAAACTATTTAAACTGAGAGGAGTTTCATCGCAGCAAAATGGTTACTGATAATAAGAGTTGGAAATTGGTTGCACCGTCTTCGAATAATTATTGAAATATCATTATCTGTAGGTTATCTTGGCATATAGTCAAGAGTCAAATTATTTTTAATAAATAAAGCGGGCTGTACCTCTAGTTTCTTTTTACTGTACAACTGAACATTAAACAATTTTTATTTAAATCAACTTGATTTTAGAAACTTCACAAGAATCATGGTAAAGTATCCTCGTCAAAATTCTTATAATAACATAATCATAGCCTATTAAATTATACTAGCCTAGTAAATATACCTTATTATTTTGTAAATAATATTATAACATTTAATTTCTTTCGATGTACTTAAAGCTGCTATACTTTGTGACGTAACAGAGGCACCGATATGCCATAAGCCGCTGCAAACGGCGCTTGATTGATTCCATTATGATGAGAGCCGCGAAATGTTTTGCATTATTTTGCATTCAAAACGAATTTCGATCTGTGGGTTTTCGGTCAATGGAATCCAGCTGGAAGTGCAGTCTTGACCAACTACTGTGGCTAGCATTTAATTGCCAAACGGAGCGAGGCACTCGAACGGGCGAACGGGCAAACGGGCGAGCGAGCGAGCGGACCACGCGGCGTATGCGCAATAATTCATGAGGCGTTTAAATAATTTCTGTGTGTGTGACTAATGCGTTGGCAGATGGCCCGAGTTCGTCCGCTCGCTCGTTCGTTCGTTTGTTTTGGCCCAAAATGCGGTTCATTAATTGAACTGTAACCGTAATTTGGTTGTGTTATTGTTACCATTATGTCATTGCGGTCAGCCGGGGAGGTAGGCAGAAGGAAAGCATTTAAGGCACTAAAAATAAACAATGCACACGCAGGCATATTAGTTGGTAAATCGATAATGGATCACGATCAAAAGCTGGTTAAGTAATGGGAAAAGGCCACAAAAAGCGCGGATTTTTAATCGGAAGTGGTTAATTATAAAAGGAAATATAACTTTCGCATATAAATCGTAACAACTTAATTATAAGAGGATTATTAGTTTTAAAATTGGAAAATCATAGGCATAAAAATAAATTTATTTGGTTAGCTAGATTTACAACTTTTTAAAAATACAAAGGCGGTAAGAAAAAAAAATTACAATACCTATTGAAATGTGTAATATGTGATTAATGCCACTGTATTTCTTACATAATCAAAAATACAATAAATACAAACTGATTAAAGGAAAAAAATTATTTTATTTTAGTATCAAGATATAAATATAAAATATGTCATAAGTCATTTAATATAGATATATTTTTAAACTTATTTAAATATTTCCTAAATGTCTTTGTATATCTAAAAAAGTTTTGCACATAACTAAATACACAAATAAACATTTAAAAAGTGCCCCTTATATTTTAACTAATAATTAAAAAAAATATTTGTAATAGCTGCTGCTTTAACTAATAATTAAAAGAAATATTTCTAATAGCTGCTTAAAATTTATCAAAAGTTTACTATATAAAAAAGGATTTCCCAAGCATTCTAGCAATTTAACAAAGATCTAAAACATTACATATAAAATATCATAATAAAAATATCAAATAATTATAATAAAAGTTTATTTTAAAATATAAATAAAACCTAAATATTATTCCCCAACTGCTCTGATAAGCCCCTACTAATTTCTGTTACATTTTTCCAATATTTTGCAAGAAGCCGAGCAAAAGGTCTAAAAAAATCTTAATCAGTAAACCTGTTAAGCACGATTATCAAGCAGCCCAAGCTCAAAATGCAGAGCAAAGTCAGCCAAAGACAAAGGCAAAGTCAAAAGGTAAAGTCAACAAAGCCAGCAAAGACACGCGCTGAGATTGCAGCAAGGCAGGAAAAGCTCGGCTCAGAGAGATCTCGATCTCTCGATCTCGATCCGCCTGGCTCTCCGGGTCTGGGAGCTCTGCGGAGCTCCGGAGTACGGATTTCTCTGCTCTCCGATGCTCGGTGACAACGTGCCGCGCATGCGCAAGGCGGCGCGGAGCGGCTTCGGCAAGTGGTAAGCGTCGTCGAAGCGGCAATAAACCCGTTTTCAGAGGCGCAGACGGACCAAAATTAGCGAGCGGAGCTGCGGAGCTGAGGAGCTTTTGTGGGGAAAAGCAAAGGCAAAGCCAAAGACAGGCCAAAAGACAATCCGAAAAAAGCGAAAAGACAAAAGCCAGCCGAACTCCCCAGTTTGTGCCAACTGCTGCGAGTTGGCCAATACACGATCTGCAATTTCAGTCTGCAAGCGGTCAGCCAGGTGAACGGCAGCCAGCACACCTGGGCACTGAGTGAGTGGGCGTGGCGATCCCATCCGAACCGATTTGTGGTGCATATATAAATAAATATATACACATATATGGACGGCGGGCATCTCTCTGTGCGTGAGAGAGTTGGACAAATTATATAAAAAGTGTTCGATAAATATGGAAAAATCCACAGAAAGTCAATCAAAATATCTTATAAGAAGTGTCTCTTTGGTGCTAAGCAAATAATAGTGAATGGAACGCATAGAATACAGCCAGAGCTGAAGCCTTTTCTGTGGATTAAATCAAAGCAACCGCAAAGGCAGTTACAAAATCAGCCAAACAACCGATAAAAATTTCCACAAGTGCACTAACACACAAGAGCACACGATCACCAACACACAAAAAAACTGCAGCAACTTAATACAAGTGCAAAAAAAAATTAAAAAAATAGCATAAAGAAAAGGAAAAACATAAATGACTTTTGCCTTTGTGGGATTTTGCGTGTGAGATCGCTTGGGCTTGTGTGAGTGCCAACTCTTTTGCGAGGCTAAATCTTTATTGTTCGTTCATTTAGGAAACCCATTAAATTAACACAAAAATCAGCTGGAAAAATTTAAAACAAAAATCAGCATAGGCCAATAAAACGAATGCGAAAACGTTAAACCCTTTTGTGGATTATACAAAGCAACATTTCGACCGCCTGCAAAGAGGTAAGACCGAAAATTTGCATTAAGTTTAGAGCTTCGTCGCTTATCTGCAAGTCAAGCACCTCTACCAGGTGCATAACGCCTCCTTCAAGCCCTTGCCCCTATTTTTGTTTTGGGTTACACAGTAAAAAAATATTGATTTTATTAAGGAAAGTAATTCAAGAATTATGGGTATAAATAATATGGAAATTATAAGGATTTATTTTATAAAGTCTCCTTGAAGACTTTTACCCTTGTTTGTTGGTTTACAGAATACAACATTTTAGTTATTATTATTAAAGAATATGTTAAAGAAGATGTTTAATAATAAATCTTTTCTATAAATAATATAAAAATATAAGCATTTTTTATTGTGTCTGTTTAAAGTCTGTTGTTGTTTTACACAGTAAAATAAAAGAAAAATTGAATTGAAAACCATTTGTGATTAATAATTATTATAAATATTATGAATAATTTTAGATTTTGTTTTATATAGAGAATGTTCCTGACATCTTCAAATCCTATAGATTTATATATTTGTTGAATGAATTTAGGTTTATATAATTCCTATAATCACGCCTGTTTTTAAATAAATTCCTGTTATATATAAAATAATTTACTAATTCTTTTCTTTATTGTTTTAAAAAGCTTTTTTAATTTAGTTAGATATAATTTTTAAAATGTTAAGTTTCAAAAGGTAACAAATTGTGGCAAAATATAATTATTTGACCCTTTTTATGGGAAGACAAATATTTCTTTAAAATAGTACTCAAAGATTTTTCACGTTATGAAATAATGTAAATTATTAAAAAAGGTAAATTATTAAATATATTAAATATATATATTTATTTATAGATATGACTAATTAAAGGTAAAGCGTTTGTAAAGTGTCAACCCTATATCAAACTTTAAGCAAAATTTTTGCCGTGTACCAACTGCCACCGCTCATGGCCAAAAGAGCGTTTTGCAAACACAAAAATGATCTCAGGCGTTGCTAATTATTTCTCTGCGCCTTGTATATTGTTGGACCAAACCAAGCACCCCCTCGGGTACCCCCTTTTGGACCACATTACTACCGCCCTCCCCCCAAGTTATCTGCAGTTACAGTTTCTATCGGTGTTTGTGCGAAGAGATGTTTAAATTGTTTGCGCATCTTCAGCGCACAACAGCTGCCACCAACACCGAGGCATCGGCGAATATGGCCAACATAAGTGAGCCAAGATTTTACTTTCATCATCTAACAGCAGCAGCAGCAGCAGACAGGCAGGCAGGCACAGCAACAAATGAAATTTTGAAATTTTACTTTCATCCATCTTGCGGCTGAAACGTTTTATTTTGACGCTTTTCACTCTCCATTTCGTTGCCCACAGTTTTCCACAATTAAGAAATTTTAACAATATATATCTGCTTAAGTGTACCCAGAGGTGGCGGTAGAAGTTAAATAATAATTTCTGTTTGCTTCTCTCGAGTGTCGGTGTCTGGGAACTGAACTCTATAAGAGTTCAGGTCAGAGTCTGAAAGTTGGCCAACTGGAATGGGCGATAAAACCTATTTGCTAAAGAGCTTTGGTAAATGTAAAAAACAACAAAATAAAAAAAAAACAAAAACAAAACTAAAAAAAACAACAGAAAATAAAACAAACACAAATTGATTTTAATTTAAGTGCGGCCGAAAAGGAAACTCGGTTTTCACTTGCTGCCAACGACTCGGAGACATGAAGACGCTGTCTTTGAATGCAAAAAAAAAGTCGTGAAAAACACCTAATGGTGTCCATGTTGTTGGCAGATTTAGGTTAAAGATATGAAAGATTATAGCAATTAAAAGCAGGTGAAATTTTCATTGATAAGATATGAAAATTGACAGAAAATGTGGCAAATAAATGAACAATGTTTCTTATAGGGTTAAGTTTAATATATACAAAGTTTTTAAAGAGTAAACAATATAAAAAAATTTTTTTTTCTCAGCAACCTAATAAATATTTATCAAGGGTTCTTTCATTTGTCAGTCGACAAAATAAATTAATTCAAAGATCGTACGCACTTAAAAAAACCCAAAAAAAAGCAAAACTGATCTGCAAAATACAAAGCTTTTCCCAGAAATTTAATTAATATTTATCAAGGCATCGAAGAAGTATACTAAATACTTAAACAAAGCCAGCTATTTCCGTTAGCTAATAAATAAATAAAGGCTGGCAAAAATCAGTTCTGCTCGAATGATTTTAATTAACTCTTTAAGAACTTGCTTCCCCTTCCTGTGAACCAGTAACCCGAGTCAGTCAATTATTAATTCATAAATTCACAGATAAACGACGATTAGGGCAGGCAAGCTATAAAGCCAAGTGAGCCGTAAAAACTTTACACATTTTTCAGTTTTTTAGGGCACCTCAAAATTCCCTGCACTTTAATAAACCGCAAAAAAAAAGGCGACCTTGAAAGTACCTAAAGCCAAGTTGGCATAACACACCATCGAGATGCTAATTTCTTATGACAACTAGGAACTTGTAGGGGCCAGCTGGCCAGAGAGATGATGATGGCAGAGCGAAATAAGTTGTCACCGACTTCTGCTTCTATCGACGAACCGGATCGGCTCAGTCGGGTTATAAATTTCGATCAAGAAACCCGTCGCTGACGTCGAAGAAATTTATATGAAAAATATGCAAGAAACGAGATGTAAACGAAAACGAGAGTTTGGTACCCAGACGACGGCCATGATGCATCTAACAACGAATTAATGCAAAATTATAAAACTTTATTTAATTGCTCATTGTGTCTGTGTGTGGGGGCGACCTTCGGGGCTTTTAATTCTAGGCGCCTTTTATTGTCTTGAAAAAAAAACCATTCAAAATCACAAGATTCGCTGAAAGCAGATGGAAAAATTTGCAAAAACTCAAGGAAAAATAAATATTTAATGCAAATGTTCTACGAAAAAAAAAATCATATAAATTTTGAAGACCCCTCAGACGAATTTAAAAATGAATTTCCTAAACCAGATCCAAATTTTATTGTTATCTCATTATTGTGTTTCCGTTTATTGTTATTATTTTGTTTTGTTTTCCTTTTTTTTGTGTTTGCTGCAGTCGGACATGTCTAAAGATTCATCAATTAAATTCAAAACAAAGGCATATAAAAAAAATAACAACAAGCCGCACAACTTGCCGGTATTTGTCATCATCGTGCCTTGAATTTGAACTTGGCCAAGAGACAATATACTTGTATAAGGCCTGGCCTGCTAGGCATATCGACTTTTGAGACATCATTTATTGCCCCGACTCTCCGATTTCTGATTTCTCCGTGGGCCGCAAGCGATTAGATGCCAGAAATTAATAAGTTCATATTTCATTTCATTGGCGGACAATGCGCTGCACTAAATTCGAGAGTTTAAACAAAAAGCAGAGCCATAAATTAGCTTTGTTTAGCACACGGCAATTTATCACCAATTTCCGAAGACACCTGATGGCTGGGCTGACCTTAGCTTTCAGCCCAGACATGGACATGGGCATGGAAATGGAAATGGTCAGGCTCTGGGCACACACGAATGGGAAAAACTGAACAGAAGTTAATGGATGTGGCAGGCCTCGTTCATCGTGTGTGGGTTTTTTTGGTGGTCTTGTTTGAGACGGGGATATTTGCATTATTTTAACGAGTTTAGATACTTTGAGAGATTTTTTTTCAAAAAGTGATGAGTAGGTTTTACCACGTGTTTCTATTTTAGGTTAAATTATTTAGAGGCAAATTTCCTAAATATTTTAATATATACAATAAAACTATAATAAAATATATCAAATATCCTAAACACATTTATTATAGATTCAAAACATATAAGCTTCTAAATAATTAAATTATTTTTGTAAGTCTTCAGCTATTTGTGGAACAAATGTTAATAATTAAAGCACTCTTATTGAAACTATAAATACAAATAATTCTTACATTTTAAAAGCATACAATTTATATATTTTTTACCTAATAAACTTTTTTATTGCTAAATAAATATTTTTAAATGAGGTAATAAATTTGTACCCATTTAAAAACATTAAATTCTGTGCATCTGCTTTGTTAGCAACAAATTAATAAACTTATTAAATTAACTAAGATAATAATCAGTAATGTTATTTAGTTTTCTTCTCTAAGCATAAGACATATGACCCTTAAAGCTTTAATTAGAAATAATACATTTATAAATGACTTACTTTTTTTGTAAGAAAACCAGTTTAGAGCTCTAGACAAATAAGGCTTAAAAAACAATTGAAAAATTCCCTAGTTGTGAAGATAAATAATAACAATTGAACAAAGAACGCAATTAAATAAAGATAATAAAAGATCAAATAAAATCTCAAGCACAAGTCAAGACCTTAACTTCTAAGCTTTTAGGAGAACCCTTTGACATTTCGGGGAACTCATTGCCATCAATATTGTTATCTCTCTGTCGAAACAGAAACGATTATCATATTTTTACTCCGATATATGTACGTATATCTCCGCACTCGACCCACTCAGTCCCGCAAAATGTCAAAAAGACAAACAGAATGGCAAACGCTTAATGGGACTGGCGGGAAGACATCAAATTAAATCCAATCAAATCACCACTTAAAATGCACGACACACTTTTTGGTAAGCCAAATAAAAAAACAAACAAAAAAAACTGGGTGTGAACGGCTTTGAATCTTTGAACTCATGGGCTCGGAGGAGGAGGAGCTTCCTCGCCAATCCTAATGGCCCATCAAGTATACGCCCCGTGCGCCAGCCCAAACAATGCACAATAAAAGTACTTTTTTTTGGGAGAGAAACCAACTGCATATTGCCAAATTATAATGCTCCAATGATCTTTTCGGAGCCAAGCGTTTTGCATTTAATTTATCAACGCGAAAACGCAACAAACGCATTGGGAAAGGAAAGTTTTTTCTCGTTCGCTTTGCAATTTGTTATAGTTATTATGCATTGTGTTTATTATGTGGCCACAGCAGTATTTATTTATTTATTTGCCGCTGCTGCTGCTGCTGTGGCTACTGCTGGTACTGTTGCTGGTGCCACCCTTTCAATTTCGCCCAACCGATCGCGATCGCCATCGCTCTCCTTACGTAAGTGTGGCCGCCGCCGAGCGATCGAAACCCAAAGTGACATTGAAGGCTGCCAAAGCTAATTATGCAATTACCCGACACCCGAGAGACGGAAATCGGAAAGTGAAGCTGATTAAGTTAAGGCTCTGCGCACAATGAGTGTGTGCGCTAAATGAGCACCGATTTTATTTAGTTAATTGAACGCTTAGTAGTGAATGGAAATGCTGTTTAGCCATGCCATTTCTTTGGTAATGTGAAACATCAAAATTAAGGCAACAATTCAAGACGAAAAGTTGTGTTAAATAGTTTATGTAAAGAATATATGGACGATATATATAAATATTTAATATAATGAATATTTACACAAGGTCTTTAATTTGGTTTATAAATATAAATCATCAAGGCATAAACATTTTTATTTTATATACTTTATTTTCACTTTTTACCAGCTGCGGTTTGTTTATAAAATCTTGTTGTATAAATTGGTCTCTTATAAAGTCTTCTTTTATAAAGCCTTTTTCTTTAAAGACTTCTGTTTTTTTTTCTTTGTTCTTTAAAGTCTTTTTTTAAGACTTTTTCTAAAAAGTCTTTTTCTTTGAAGTCTTCTTCTATAAAGACTTTTTCTATAAATTGTATTCTAAAAAGTTGTGTTCTATAGAGTTTTCTACGAATTCTTACAAATTTAGAGAAGAATAAAGCATTCTTCTTTGAATTCTTCTACTAATTTTTCTATAATTTCTAAATTTCTTCAACTATCTATCTTTTATTATGTGTTATTTTATAACAATCAGATACAGAACAATTCATAGGGAATCTGTATCTTTATTGAACTTAAGTAATCTAGCTAAACCCCATTAAAGTAATCGCTTCAAGGTAAAAAACTATAAAGATTTATACATACCAAAGAAGCAATTTCTGATTGGAGCACAACAATTAAAAATAAATCTATTGTCCTAGTATTTCTTATAAATATTTTGCTGAAACTTGAGCAATTCAAAAATAAACAATTTTTTAAAGTATGGTCTAAGTTCCCATTTATACTTTTCCCTAGTAAAATTTCACTGATTTTCATTAGGCAAAACTGCAAGAAATCAAAAATGAAAAGTTTACCCAAGAAGGAATTCTAACCCAGAACACTTTCTACACCCAATTTTGGGTGGAATGCATTTCTACGCAAGGCAGTTCCCCTCCATTCACTCCATCTCTCATTTGATCAAACTCTCCCCCGGCTGAATGGAATGACAAGCACGGAAAGAGTAGCGTTAATCGTAGAACGTGTCTGAAATATTAAGAAATTATCCAAAAGTCCAGAACTCTTGAGCTTACAACAGAGAAGGCCGAAGAGGTTTCTTTTCGTTTATTGTTTTTTTTTTTTGCGTTCACTCGGCAAGCGTTCAATGACTTTGCCAGAACATAAATCTTCAGTAGAGGTGTGCCCGAAGATCACATTAAAACTCTACAATTTACATAATATTTTCTTGTATATTTCAACTCTTTCAGTTAACCAGAGGAGTTAGAGGAAAACAAAACCAGAGAACTGAAGCCGACAAGATGAGAAGAGCCAAAGGCTGGCTGTTAATGACAGCAACAGGTGAGTCTGAAAACCCAAAAAGCCACTTTATCGGTTCACACCAACCGGACTATGACATAATACCAATCCTGGCCGAGTTATGAACTCCTTGGCAGCCGTGAAGCTTTTTAATTAATTGAAATTTCGTTTTCGAACGCAGTGCTGCTACTGAGCCTGTTGGCCTCCACAGATGCCGCCCTGCCCTTCAAGAAGGTGTCCATTGCCAAGACACCCGTCTCCACCAGCAGCACCACCACCAGCACAACAACAACAGAGGCAGCGGCAGTGGCCGAGGAGGAGGAGCAGGAGGAGGAGCAATCAGTGCCCACCAGTGAGGGCGGTGACAGTAACAGCAAGGTGAGAAATGGATTTAGCCAGGCTCTTACACATCAGGCTCATTGGGTTTGAACTTCCTTTATTCCTTCCAGTCGGACAATGGAACTCTCTCGAAGAACTCCAAGCTGACGGGCATACCGCAAATTGATTACATCTGGGATCCCAATCTGCCCAGGGAGCTGAGGGGGTAAGAACAATATATTAAGGAACTTACAAGACTTGAAATAATAACTTTCATTCCTGCTCCACAGCTACAACCTGTCCAGTTATCCCTTCCTGTCCACTGTGCCGCCCATGGACGAGATCCACTTCAAGTGCGAGGGCCTGCACGACGGCTTCTATGCCTCCATCGAGTACAAGTGCCAGGTGAGCAGCATGACCTTGTCTGGCGTAATGGCGACGTAACATAATTGGTCACCAAGCGTAGACAAACTGAGCCCAGTGCCAGACCCAACCCTATGTGCATGTCCAGCAATTTCTCTTTTTGTTTTCGTCTGCCGACGTGACGTCAAAAAAACACAAAAAGAAACAAACAAAACTTGTTTGCGGCTCGATCTTGACCCCAAAAGCGGGCAAAGAGAAGCGCTAAACGATGTCTAACCGAGCGGATTAGTTATGGCCAAAATGTGATTAACCAGAGTTCGAACTTGTTGCAGATCTACCACCACTGTGTCTACGGCATCAGGCACGACTTTCTGTGCGCCAACTTCACGGCCTTCGATCAGCGCACCTTCATCTGCCACTTTGCCTCCGACGTGGACTGCGAGGGATCCCAGAAATACTGGAATAGGTATAAGAGCTAACCGGGGAATTCCCTCTTGAATATTCAATTTCCCTACTTAATAAACCCACCCTTACCCCGCAGAAACGATGAGCTGTACATGGCCACCACCACCACATCGACGAGCACCACCACCACAGAACCGCCACCCACCCAGCCCTCGGCACCGCGTCGTCGGCCGCAGAGACCGCAGCGTCCGCTGAGGCGACCCTACAACCGCCGACCCATTGACGACTACTACTACGAGGAGCAGGATCAGTACGAGGATGACTACTACGAGGAGCGACCGATTAGGCGGCACAAGCCGCGGCCGCGTCAGAGGAAGCCCCCCGTGGAGGTGGACTATGACGATGAGTACGACGAGAAGCGAGCGGAGGCGGAGAAGCCGAACAGACGCAACAGAAACCGGTACCGGGATGAGGAGGACACGCAGGAGGAGGACTACGATGAGCGTCCGAACAAGAGGCAAAGAGGTAAATCCACTCCAGGACCAGCTGGCCGCAAGGTGTCCCCCAGAAAGCCAGGACGCGTGGAGGAGCGACGCAGCTTCAACGACGATCGGCCGCTGGGCAGGAGACGCATTGAGAAGCAAAGAACCACTCCATCTTCCGCTTTGGATGAACTCGATGAATACGAGAAGCCGTACGGGGGAGCGGATCAGGAGGAGGCGGCCGAGGAGCAGACACCGCAGAAGGTGCGGACTACCCCGAAGCCACTGAGTGAATTCATCACACCCAAGGCGGCAGCTGCCTCCGTCTATGCCCGTCCCCGGGCTCCGCCGAGGATAGCGCGTCCCGTTCCCATCAACGAGAAGAAGAAGTACTCATATCCCGTACAAAAGAGCACAGCCACCACCCAAGCACCGTCCAGCAGTGGCCAGGAGGAGGAGGATTACCTTGAGGAGCAGGCGGAAGAGGACTACGAGCAACCGCCAGCCAGGAGCACAGCTAGAAGGCGCACCCCAGCACCACGTGCGGAGCAAAAGCCCACGAGAACCACTCTGCGGAAGCCAGTGACGGATAAGAAGGCGCTCGAGGACGATTACTATGAGCCGGCGGAGCATCAGGAGCCAGTAAGGAAGCGCAAGCGTCCTTTGGCTCCCAGATCCCGTGCCCCAGCCGCAGATGTAGACTTCGAGGACGAGGACTACGAGGAGAGTCCAGCGCCGGCGTCCACAGCCGCTCCGGCGCGAAACCAGAGACTGAGGGCCAAGACCACCACCACCACCAGGAAGCCAACGGCGCCACCGCGCCCCCGCCAGCCGATCGTGGAGGAGGAAGAGGACTTGGAGCAGCAGCAGCAGCCAGTGGAGCATGTCGAGGAGGAGGCACCGCCGCCCAGGACGCGAGTCAACTCGCTGAACGCGCGAACGGCGGGCATTGGAAAGTCGCAGCGTCCCTCATCGGTACGTGTGGTCAAGCGACCCTTCCTGCCCTCCAGGGGCGGCAGTCCCTATCTGCCTCGCGGCCTTCAGCCAGTGGGCGTAGCATTGAAACCACTTCCCACCACGGATAGCACCCCCATCGACATGGGCTCCACCATATCGGGAGTGCGTCTGCTCGAGCACGGGGCTCCCTTGCTGCGAGGACGGCCCGACAGCGACGAAGATGACGACGAGGTGGAGCCACCTCCGTCTCCCAGTCCGCCAAGGACCACTCTACCGCCGCGCAGTGCCCTGCCGGCCACGTCAAAGCGAGTGGAGCAGCCGCGACCCAAGCTCAACCTCGACGAGCTCTACGAGAATGACTACGATGTGACGCTGAACGATGCTCTCGATCCCACTCTGAAACCGCTCTCGCCCCAGCATCCGCATACCAATTCGCATCCACATTCGCATCAGCTTCCATACCAGCAGCAGCAGCAGCAGCAGCGGCAGTATGCCAGTGCCTACAATCCATTCGCCTATCAGCCAGCAGCGTATCAGTCACCAACATCCGCTTCAGCTTCAGCATCTGCACCTGCATCCGCACCCGCATCCGCATCTCAATCGCAGCCAGCGAACTATCATAGTGATTCCTATTTCTCGTCGACAGATATACGCCGGCGGGCTGTTGTCCCGGCGCAAGCCTCGCGTCCACATCGACTCGAATACGCTGCTGCCGGAGGAGTCGGCGCCGGAGTCGGAGCATCCGGAGTGAGCCGAAGTTACCAGCCGGCGGCGGCGGGCGGACGGATTGCCCAGCATTTCTACGACGACTTTGCCTACTAAAAATAGTTCGCGTGTAATAAGGTGAGTGCTCTGCTCCTGCCACGAAACAGTTGCACAATTTGTAAACAAAATGTGTTCTTCCCCTCTTTCAGTTTCTTCAGCTGTAAATAAGTTTTCCCCAAAAACACACACACACAAGGAGAGTTCCAATCGGTGCACGGCTCCTGCAACTTCTTAAACAAATCTGTCTCTACCCTTAGTTGTTTAGCCGCAAAAAAAAAACCTACTCGTAATTCAAGGAGGTTCGGGACATTATTGGCTTTCAACTGCTGAAAAGAAGCTAAGTGATGGCGATAAAGATCTGGATAAAGCTTTATTTTATTCGATCCCACATGGGTTTCCTTTTCACAGCTCATGGCACGTCATGTCCCGAACCTTTCAACTTAATATATACGTTGTATAATACTCAAATGTCGTGATAGTAGCAGCTTGCGAATTTGTCTGCTAGCTCGTATCTAGTAGTTTATGAAACTAACTAACACAGCCTCCTCCTCCTCCTCCACGTTTATCTCCGCTAAATCAAGAATCAAGGACGTTTATAAATCCAGCAGAACATTAATTAATTTAATATTGCAATTCGCACAAAAATTGTCTGTAATATTTAAGCATTGTCCGGAGATCGACAGATTGAAGACTTAAGTCGGAGTGCATATAACATGAAACAAACTGAAATAAATATTTAAAACCTACTCACATTGTTTTCACTGGCACTAATTCAAGTTAATCTTTGCTGGAGGATTGCAGGCAGATCTTTAGATTCTCCGTTTCCTCCTCCAAATGGTCAAGTTTCTTCATTAAAATTATCTAAACACAATATAAAACAATTAGCTTACAGAGCCACAAAAAAGTATAACTATTTTTACCTTAGCTGCAGATACTATTTCTGTGGCCACCCTGAGAGGCATGTGCTCCACTGACTGCACCAGCAGCATGGGTCTTATCTTGGCCAGATCCTCAATGCTTCTGAATCCACAAGCGTACAGTTGTTTGGCGCGATTCTGAATTAAGAATAAGAAAGCCCAATCATCATTATGGCAACTCAAAGATTATTCTTTTCCACTCACAATTTTAACGCCTGGCAGCTCCATCAGTGGCTCCAGTTCCAAGGTGCCACACCTGTCCATTTTCTTAAGGATGCGTTCAAACAAGGGCTTATAGCACCAAAACTCCTCCAGCTCCTCGCACAGGCGGACAATGGCGCTAGAGGCGGCGATCGATTGGCTAATCAGATGCTGCAGTGTACCACGCTCAACGTTGTACTTGCCGGCCACATTGGGCAGCGGCAGGAGGTCAAGAATATCGGACAGGATCAGCACCTTGTACAGGCGGTTCAGCTGCAGGGACAGTGGGCCCTGGACCGACTGCTTCTTGAACAGCCTGGCTGCATGGGCTTCGGTGAAGCCCAGCAGCTTAAACAAGGCCTGCGACTCCGGCGCAAGCGAGGTGTAAACTTGAAACAGAATGCTTGCATCGGCCGGGAACAGTTCATCGCCACGTTCGTTGGAATTGAAACACACGATTAGGTACAGCAGGTGGCAATAGTTCGTCAGAATGAGCTGCTGTTGAGCCTGCCGCAGCTCTTTGTGAATGGCATTGGCCCGCTTGTAATCAATGCCCGCCTTGAAGGCCGCCCGTCCAATGTTGGTTAGCTTAAAGCGAGTGGACTGACTGATGAGTAGTCGCCGATCGCCAGCTGGACGAGCCGTGGATTGATTCACATCCTGTGTGGTTATAATCTCCGAGCAGTTGACCTTCGTCATGCCCAAGGGTTCGGTCACCTGCAGCACTTTATTCTTGAACATCTCGCGCAAAATTCGAAGCACTATCTCGTCTACGGCCACCCCCAGGGCGCTGGCCTGCACAGATAGCAGAGTGCTATTCACCAGGCGATTCAAGTCCCGCCGACACTCCGCCAGGTTAAGTCCAATCACGCTAAGAATCAGAGACTGAAAGGAGTTGGAAAACAATTAAAATTATAAATAAATCATACATCATTCTACTGCCAAGGACAAGTTAGGCTTTCGAGGGTAAATAAAGTAAAAGTATATACTCATTATTAATTTATGATTAATATTATAAAAAACATTATTAAACAATTAATGAGCCAAAGTCTAAACATTTGGCACAGCCATATATTTTTTTGGGCTATTTATAGGAATTTACTATTTAAACGAATGTTTATCAATTCTCCAAATATCCACAACCTTTATTATTTGTTTTTAATTAGGTACAAAATTGTATTTCAAAATATTTAGATGTATGATAATACCACAAATGATTATCCCAGAACCACACGTTTATAAAATCGCTCAGCTTTCTTTTCTGCACACTCATATCAAATTCTCAACAAACTGCCAGCTAATGTTGGTCACAAACTGGCGTTTCCCGTAGAATAACCACCTCATGGACACCATATATTCGCCGGTGGGAAAGGGCAGGGTCTTCATTTCAGTTGTTAGATACATGCCTCTTACCAACATGTCTCCCTTTAAGCGCAGAATTGAAAGATTTGGTTAGACTGGGAGGATGGGCGGTACTTACATAGAGCGGGCAAGTGTGGTTGAGGTTTGAAAAGGGTCTGTACACATTAAATATATACATATTGAAGGCGTTGAATGGCTTCTTTAAAAATCGACATGCATCGATGACATTGTTGTAGAGCCACGGCTTGTATCCGCTCGCCCTTTTAAGCATTTGAGTCTCCACGGTAATGTTATTCGTCGGATGAACAAATTCAAAATTGTCCTGTTTCGACTTATCGCCTTCAAGCGACACTCGTTTATCCTAACCCACGATATGTTGTCGCTGGCACACACTACATTGGTCAGCTTATAGATGACCGAGTCCTAAACAAGCTTGTCTTTACTTGAGAGCTCTTGTAATGTATATCATATATCAAACTTACAGCTGATCTCCAGTAAAAAAAAATAATTAAAATAGCGATAACTTTCGGTGCTGCCTTCATGACGTTTGGCGTTCAAGTGAAATGCCATTGTGGCATTTGCATTTAATAACTTGAACAAATTTTTAATTATTTTGTTTGTTGAAACGGAAAACCACCTAACAATTATCTATCATAATTAACACAAATACACATGAAACTAGACCACTGATCGCCAAAAATACATATAGTACATACAAGTCAAGGTAGAATTTGTGCTAGGAAAACAAGTAGGGAAGTTACTTAAAGTTTCACTTAACTCTGAAATTTACAAACGACTGGAAAGGCCTTATAAATCTAAACAAACAATGCTGCCCTTTTCACAATGTTTCATTATTGTTTATTGGCTTCGGCACCAAGTGGAATATTTATGGGTCAATTCAATCGTAGACTCCATAAAAGATTCGCTCAAGTAAATGCTTGCTCAGTCAGCAGTGTCAAACTTCCGAGTTTTGTCTTGGAAAATGTCAGGCTAACAGAAATCTGAACCAATAATGTATATTATTGAATGGTATAGAGTGGCAAAAATAGTCAGTAGAAGGCATTGTTGTGCTTATTAATTTGTAAACAGAATTTTGCTTATGGAATCGTTTGCAAGGGTGACGTCCATCGAACATAACATCGTCGAGCGTGGACTCGACAGAACAAAAATTCGGTCTCTACGTAGAACGCGAAAGTGCAAGTGAAAAGTGCCTTGGATTAAGTATAAAAAAAAAAACAGCGACAAAATTCATGAATTCATAAATACATCCATATATACATATAATGAGGTAGGAATTTTTACCAAACCCAAAACTAGTTTCATAGAAAGCCGGCGGAAAACTTTCAAATGTTGCAGTATGTGAACAATATTTTTCGCTATGCACTCACCTGCAGTCCCACCGCTTCCTGCTGATCCAATGAACTTAGCGCCTTGTCCATGGGCGAGAATAGCATCTGGCCGACCTGCAGGTTGTCCTTGCTCTGGGCAATAAGAATGCTTTCACCAGCCTCACCCAGTCCGGCGCGTCCAGCGCGACCCACCATTTGCTTGTACTTGCACAGTGTCATAAACTCTTGGCCCACGTACGGGGCGCGAATGATTACCCGCTTGGCCGGCAGATTAACGCCCGCTGCAAGTGTGGAGGTGCAGCAGATGACAGTAACTACGCCAAAGCGGTAGGCCGTTTCGATGTACTTCCTCTCGTCGGTAGTCAGGCCAGAGTGGTGATAGGCGATGCCGTAGGGCAACGTCTTGGCCAGAACCGGACTGAGGATGCCACACATCTTGTCCAGGGCATCCATCAGGTCGATTTTCTCGCTGCGTCGATGCTCGAAAAACTTCTGCTTGGGCACAATGCGGCTGAGAAGAAGAGCCACATTCTCACAGTTCTTGCGGCTGGGACAAAAGACCAAGCAACAATGCTCCGGTGCGCATTCACTGATTAAGCCAGCCAGGTGATCAGGATCCGCTTTCTTAACAGCTTCGCTGTACTGCAAATCAAATGATTGGATTTATATGGCAGACAGAAACGAATAATTAAAGTTTTCTCACTGAATAGTTAACGCTGCGACTGGGTACGAAGATCTCTTCCAGCGTTTGACCAGCCGAATTGATTTCCAACAAATCCGAGCCACACTTGATGTACTCCTTCAGTTCAACCGGTCGAAAACCTCTTGTGTAGACATCTGCATTGAGAAACGAGGATATTTCGCTGAGATTGCCTATCGTGGCACTCATCCCGACAATTTGAATGTTGGCTGCAAGGAAAAGAGACATAGCTATAGTCAGAAGGTAATGGTTCAAGGCGTGGATAACTTACCATTCAGAAACATCACCTTGGTTAGGAAGGCCTCCAATGTGGCTCCCCGTCCCCGTTCGCCAATCAAATGCAGCTCGTCCACCACTACCAGGCCGATCTCATGGGGCCGCTGCGCATCTATCAGGCTGTCCATAAGCACGGCTCCCTTTTCAATGGAAGCAATGAAGAGGCTGCGCCTCTTGCGGCGTGGCTGTGGCGGACATTTGCCCTTTCCCGCCGTGTACTCCTCTACAATGAAGTCAAGGTCGATGGCGAACGGCGACATGGCGCTGACCTTTTCCTGTACAATT
Organism: Drosophila seguyi; assembly: GCA_008042675.1. Taxonomy (NCBI): domain Eukaryota; kingdom Metazoa; phylum Arthropoda; class Insecta; order Diptera; family Drosophilidae; genus Drosophila; species Drosophila seguyi. The sequence continues at coordinate 100,851 of VNJU01003237.1, forward strand.
GACACATATGGCAGGATGAACAGAACATTGCGTTCGCGGCAGAGCAGCTCGCGCAGCATGAGAATCTCGGCAACCAGGGTTTTCCCTCCGCTTGTGGGCAACGCGTAGATCAGATTTTTACGCTGCCTAATAGCAGGTAAGTTCAAACACTCGTCCTGCCATTCTGAAAGATAAAAACAAACCAGAAGGTTCTTAGAAAGACGATGGTTATTGGGTATTTGCCGTCCCTTACCGTACAAACTCTTGATGCCTTTGTGCTCCAAAATCATCCTCTTCACCTTATCCGGCAGGCCATAGAATTCGCCCTTGCTGGGAAAGTTGTCACTGGCCTGGTTATCCCTCTCAAAATCCGCAAAGGCCTGCGACTCCCAGTTCACTGGGTCGAGTATGGAACGATTTCTCAGTTCTTCGCATGTCTCGTACTGCGTGCCCTGCACGATGCCGTCGAGAACCGACTTGGAAATAAAGGACATGGACTCGTCATTTTTCGCCGACGACTGATGCAGCTTCTCCGGCGTCCTGGGCACTTTAAAGGCCACAGCGTCCATGAAAAGTTGCGTGTTTTGCATTAGCGGCTCACTGAAGTCCTCGGCTCCGTGGAATATGTCCTCCATTTCGGCAACGCTCAGGTCGTTTAGGTTGATTTTCTTAAACACTTCATTCGCGTCTATATTGCCGGATAGGTCAATGTGACTATCATGGTCCGCTGGAGCCCGGCCTCCCGCGGGTTCCAGCTTCAGGGTTGTGCCGGGGAAGGAAGTGTCGCCGAAAAGCCCATCGTCCGGCAACATCATACTGTTGTTGTTTCTGGTACCGCTGCTTGTCTGTGCCAGTGTCCCGAAGAGCTCCTCTTTTCGCCCACTGAGCAAATCCTCCAGCTTCGCGTTTGAAAAGAAGCTCTCATCTTCGCTGTCCGGCCAGAAGAGGCCTTCGGTGCACTGGCGCTTGGCATGGCTTTCTTCGGTCAAGTCTAAAGCCCTCTTATTGCGAAAGGTTTGGTCGTTGTTTTTATTTTGCTGATTCGACATTTGGCGCTTAAAAGTGCAGCCGTTGCAGAAATGTGACAAAATAACGAAATAGAGACCACCTTATTGCATTCTCTCATGGTGCTACATGTGATAAAATATACCAACTTGTATTTCGTGTTTTGGACATTTTTAGGGTATTTTTATACTTACACTAAAATATTTATTTTATTTTACAAAATCTTTAAGAATCTACATATGTATAAAAATGAAATTTTCAATGGTTAAAGGAATATTCATTGCAAAAATCACAGTAGGTCTGCTGGCTTCGGATTTACCCGGGCTCAGTGTAAAGTCCCAGCGAAAAGGTTAATGCGATTTTAATAGGCCTTGTAAAGAGGCTATAAACAAAGTATTCCCATTATTTCAGTCAGCTTAGGTAAAAAACAGCATTAACATAATTTTAGGTAGCATAAAATGTTATTTTACACAGATGACGGCAGGTAGCCGGCTGCATGTTGCAGGTATTTTACCTAAGCTTTTGGTATTTTATGATTACCCGCGGCGGGCACACTGTTAACTCCCGCAATTTGTTTTCTTTTCGTTCAAATACGCGTTTATTGTTTCACATTGAGATGTAAGATTCGACAGGATGGGTAGCTGCTGGTACTTGGAGCATGTGACCACCCGCGATCGCATCGTCCTAAACAAGGGGGAGAACTTGTTGGGTCGCCACTCTAGTTGTAAGATTACGATTAAGGAGCCCTACGACTTTGTGTCCCGAGTGCATGTGAAAATGACTGTGAGCGATGCAGGCGTGCTCGTACAGTCGATGGTAAGTTTGTTGTTTCTATGAGCAGTATATGCATATGAATGCCCTAATCTGGATTGTTCCATAGAACACCAGCAACGGAGTCTTCATTAATGAGCAGAAAATGAAGAACCAGTCTACAAGCACACATGTCGTGGCAGGCACTGTCATCAGCCTGGGAGTGGAGGGGCACATTACTAACGCTCCGCCCAATTATCCAATTTTTGTGTTGCGGAAAGTGGTTACCGGGGAGGAGGAGATAGTGCTGTCCTCGGACGACGATGATGATGTCATGCCGCTGCAGAATTGCAATCCTGACCAATTTATTTCCGACTTGGCTTCAATAAAAAAGGATACCAGTGATCAGGAGAATCATCTCTCCTGTTCCAATTTACACCTGCCTAAGATTCCCGAAGTAAAGCAGGAGATGGTGAGCAAGACCACCGAGGAGATAACAAACATCTTCGGCACAGCAGATGAGGCAATTCTCGGCAGCGTTATGGATATAAATCCGTATCTGTACAACCAGTTAAACAAGCAATCTGGTGGCACTATATCTACGAACACGAAAATTCACGACGGCGACGTAATAGAACTGGATACGGATGCCGATAAGGAGGAAATGCAGCCACCGCCACCGCCGAAGCCGCTTGAACCCGTTGATAACGAGTACGACGAGCAGTTCGCAATTTCACAAGCCGTACTGCAGGGCATGAAAGCCGAGATGGCATTCAGTGACGGCGAAGAAGACTTTCTATCGTCAAATGTCATGGAGGGCGAAGCGCTCTTTGGTTCGCCTTCGACCCAAGAGAACTACGATGACATTATCATTATCGAGAGTGATGATGATGAACTGTACGACAAAGTGGCAGACTGGTCCAACAAGCTGCTTAGCCAAAAGGATTCCGACCCCATCAAAATGTCGCAAGTATACCCGCTGGCTGAGGACTCTGGCTCGGATCAGGAAATCGACACTCGTTTTGGAATAAAGAATCAGCCGAGGTCTCTCTACATCGATAGCTCTAATGAGGAGGAATCCAATGACCTGGATCTGTGCTTTGGTAATTATTTTGTAATGCAATTTATTTTAGCAACAAATTATTCAAAATTATTTTCAGTGAACAGCACAACGACAAACTCCCCAGGTTCACGTTGCCTTCAGCCCGTTGCTAGAGAGGTAAGCTCCACCGACGATGCTCTGCTGTTCTCGCGCCGCCAGAGAGTTACATCTAAAGCGGCTCAGGAAACTAGGGTTCCAGACAGTACCTCTAAATCTAATAAACTATCAGTGACTCAGAAGTGTTCACTTTCAAAGACCATGAGCTCGAAGGAGTACAAAAAAGAGACAATCAGCGAGAAAGAAGATGCGCCTAAACTAACCAGTGCACGGTTGAGCAACAGATCCAAATCCTTCTATATGGAGCGACCAATAGACTTAGATGAAACCCTTGAAACTAAAGATATAAATGAAAAGCAGGGCGACACTCGGTCTAAGCAGCGAAGCAAACCCATTGAAGAGGTAAAAGATTTCCGCGAAGAGTTGTTGGTAACTTTGCACGCTCCCAAGGAACCAAAGAAAACTCCAATTAAAAAAGATAAGCCGGAAAAACGACACAAAGAAAGGCACTCCAGGAAGGAGGACGAAGAAATGGTGAAGGCACCACAACAAAATGGGCGAAGGATCTCCCCAAGAAAGAAAGTCCAAGACGAACCTGCTTCTGCAGCTCTAACTCTGGTCAAAAAACGAAGCGCTCGCTTACAAAACCGATCGCGTTCTTGCTATGTGGAGCGACCAAAAGACATGGATGAATTCCTGGACAGCAAACAGACAAATGGAAATATCTTAGAAAAACAGAACGACCATGCGACTAGGAAGCGTCACAAATCAGTCGAAAAAGATTGTGATGCTTCAAAAAAGAAACTGAAAACGCTACCAAACAAATATGAGGGGAATAAGTCAAACAAGACCCAACAAGAACAGCTGGATGGAAATCGGGATCGCCAGGAGGAGTTGTTGGTAACTCTAGACGGTCCGGAGGAACCAAAGAAACTTTCAATTAAGAAAGCCGACATGACTATCAAATCCCGCGAGGATTGTAAAGCAAATACTAAGGAACTTCAAATAAATGTGAAAAGGATATCCCCAAGCCAACAAGAAGAACCTGCTAAGGCGTCTAAAACTCTGAACCAAAATCGAAGCGCTCGCTTACAAAACCGATCGCGTTCTTGCTATATGGAGCGACCAATAGACATGGATGAATTCCTGGACAGCAAACAAACAAATGGAAATATAGTAGAAAAACAGAACGATCATGCGACTAGGAAGCGTCACAAATCAGTCAAAAATGATTGTGACGCTTCAGAAAAGAAGCAGAAAACGCCACCAAACAAATATGAGAGGAATAAGTCAAACAAGACCCTACAAGAACAGAAGGATGAAAATCGGGATTGCCAGGAGGAGGTGTTGGTAACTCTGGACGCTCCTGAGGAACCAAGAAAACTTTCAATGGGGAAAGCCGACAAGAAAATAAAATCCAGCGAGGATTGTAAAGTAAAGACTAAGGAACTTCAAATAAATGTGAAAAGGATTTCCCCAAAATTACAAGATGAACCTGCTAAGGCACCTAAAACTCTGAACAAAAATCGAAGCGCTCGCTTACTAAACCGATCGCGTTCCTGCTATATGGAGCGGTCAATAGAACTGGATGAACTCGCAGACAGCGAACAAGTAGAGAAAGATATAAAAGAAAAGCGGTTTGGGAAGCGCCACAAATCAATCGAAGAAGATATTCACGCCTTGGAAGATAAGTCCGACGAAAACAAATCAAACAAAACCAACAAGTCTCAAGAAGAAACTGAAGAGAGAGCTAAAATTCACAAATATAATAGAGAAAGCGTTACACCAAGAAAAGAAGATACTCCAGGCAGGAAGGACCCAAGCCCTCGGCTACAAAACCGCTCAAAATCATGCATTATAGACCCCACGGATAATATTGTAAAAACTAAGGAGAATTCGCCAGCCCATAGCGATGCTACCACGAGAAATAAAACCCCTAAGGATGCCAGTTTCACCCGCGGTCCATTCATAATCGAGGCTCCATTTATGTCAAAAAATCGGGGGAAGAATAAGCAGAGGGTTATCGATCGCCAGCGTTTTGTTGATTACCAAACCGAAATGAACGTCAAATGCAACCAGAGACCAAAGGATAAAAAAAAAGAAGACGAAGTGATCAAGGAGAAACGACGAGAGGCTCTGAAGAAGTTGTCTGATAAAACCAAAGAAGAGGAGAATATCCCCTCCACCTCGAACGCAAATAAAAGGAAGAACTGCACCAATGTGCCCACCGTAAGCAATACAAACCGGGGAGAATTCCTTACCAAAGGGATAGATAGTGGACCTCCAACAAAAATACCAAAGAAGGTGGAGAAACCTCAAGTACAGACAACGCCGGCAAAGAATACAATTCCAAAGCGACGCTCCACCATTGAAACGGACGATCTAGAAAATTGTCCGCAGCCACATTGCTCCCGTCCTCCGGAGCGCAAGGATGCGCAGCAGGCTAGGAATCAGCGCACTTGCAATCGCGTCAACTTCGCTGATATGGAACGTTACCGCCAAAAGGCTGAAGATGCAAAGAAAATGGAGAAGCAGCGAAGACACGTTCGTTTCCGCGATGGGGAAGACATTAAATATATCGATAGAGTCTTTGGGGCCAATAAGCCGGTGCGGAAAAGCAAGGATAGTTTGAAGATCTGCCTCAGCACGTATATCGAGCGACGCGATTGGACACTCCAAGGGAGCAATATGTTGAACGACATGCTCTACCACAAGCGGACTATCCTCAAGTGGGCTAACCAATGGCTGAGTCATGGGAGCGTGGACACTGTAGCCGAAAAGGATGTTCTGATGCCGATTCCCTCCGACTTTACCAGCTTGCAGCATTACAGAAAGTAAGTTCAAAATTGGGTTTTATAAAAGACCATTCAAATATGTATATTTCTTTTGTTTTTTGCGACAGGATTTTCTTGCCGTTGATAAAACTGGAGTTGCTGACTACCATCGAGAGGGACTACAAGAGCTTGAAGACGACGCTTGATCTTGAAGTAACGGACGTACATTCCGAGAAAGAATACTACCAAATTTCAACCAAAAGTATGTGGGCTCAGAATCACACTAATAATAAGCACAATTATTATATCAATACTTCAATATTCTCTGCATTTGATAGCCAACGCCACACAGGTTGGAAAATTCGAACTATACACCCTTTCTAGGGGCACTGAATTGGCCGAGACTTTTGCCATTCTATTGGAGCAAAAGACCGTTAGTGGTAAGTGTTGCGAACACGATTGAATCATTTTCCTAGCACCATTTATCCATTTTTATCATTTTCCACTTAAACCATCAGGTGGCGTTTGTTTCATGAAATTCGAAATTTTAATGCAGGTGTCCTTTGAGAAGATGAAAAGCATTAAACATCTGACTGCCCGTCCGGTGGTGGACAGCCTCCGAGTGGAATTGGGTGCTCTGAGTGCTATCCAACAACTTCACCGGTCGCCTCTCAGCAGACGGGTTTTGATGCCCACAGAGACGGTTAAAACTATACCAATACCAAAAGTGGCGCAGGCGTTCACGTACACGGGATTTACTAAGCTTAACCAGCATCAGGAGGATATTTGCCTTCGAATCTATAAGAGAGTCATAGACAATGTAAATCCAAGTGTGACACTGGTGCAGGGTCCACCTGGCACTGGAAAATCCATACTTCTCTCGAATCTCAGTCTGCAGTGTTTGTACGGAAGGGCATCCGTAATGCTAGACCGAAAAATCTTAATATGTGCTCATTCCAACACGGCCGTGGACAACGTGGTGAAAGCTTTAAGTAAAGCACTGTTTGCTATGAGCCACGACCATTTCCAGCTCTTGCGGTTTGGGATGACGGAAAAAATGAGCGAAAACTCTCGCCAATTTTCAATTTCTGCACATTTAAAGAGAGCCAGGAGTGATAAGCTAAAGCGTCTAACTCCTGAAAACATTGAAATGTTAAAGAAGCAGTTCAGCGATTTGAGTGCTGAGATCCAGCAGCTGAAGCAAAACCCAAATCTCATGTTCACCTATCTGCAGCACCAGTTGGAACAGAAGCAGAAGCAGCTCTCGCTGATCAGTGAGCAACTGAATCCACCGATGACTCAACGGGAAGAGTACGACATTGCCAAGATGTGCGTGAAGCGGGCCCATATCGTCTGCACGACGCTCTCCTCTTGCGTTAAGCTGGCCAATTACGTAGACTTCTTCGACATCTGCATCATTGACGAGGCCACACAGTGTACGGAGCCCTGGACGCTTCTTCCAATGCGGTTTGGTATAAAACACCTTGTACTGGTTGGAGATACCCAGCAGCTACCGGCGGTAGTGCTGTCCAAGAAGGCCGTCGACTTCGGGCTCGGCAACTCCATGTTCGACAGGATTCAAAAGAGCCTGGTGAAGCAACTGGATCTGAGTCTGCCAGGAGGCAATAAGCTTGTGCACACCAAACTGTTTAAGCTGAGCATGCAGTACCGCATGCACCCAGAGATCTGCCGGTGGCCCAACAAATACTTCTATGAGGATCAACTGGTGAGTGCTGATCTGACTGCAAAGCCCTCGCCGCTTATACCCTACTGCGTGATCAATCTGAGCAACTCGCGGGACACCGGTGGCACCAGTGGAAATAGAAGCATAAGCAACGACGAGGAGGCTCGTTTCGTGGCTCAATTGTTGACGGAGATGGACAAGCACATGTCCAGCCAGCACTACAGCTACGGCTTGATCTCACCGTACAGCCATCAGTGTCACGCTTTGAGTCAGGTAATTCCACCCCACATGAAGTTAACACCACAGACTGTGGACTCGTACCAGGGATTGGAGAAGGACGTGATAATCATCTCAAATGCACGTACCCGCGGCTACGGCTTTCTCTCCCACTATCAGCGACTCAGTTTGGCCCTGACTAGGCCGAAGCGATGCCTGATTATATGTGGCAACTTCGAAGATCTGCAGGTGAATGTGCAGGAGGATCCGAATACAAGTGTCATGCCTCTACAAAGGTTCTCTTTGTTTTTTTAGTCTGTTGAAATGTGGCGACAGTTGCTCGACGATGCCCGCCAGCGTAATGTTTACTTCGACTTGAAGCGCGACGACGTGAATGATTTGCAGTGCTCTCTGATGAAGAAGCTCCTCGTGAAACCCATGTGATCGGCGGAAATTCTTAAGTAAAGAAATGGAAATTTATTTCTAGATCTAAGAACACACCACTTTAGGTGCCTTCATGAACAAAGTTTGTTATTCTTTCAAATGCATTCACTCATCCATTTTATTTATTGTACATACATTATTAACAGTGAATTAAAGACTTGAAGTTTTTTTTTGTTTAAATCTTAATTCATTTATTTGTGAAAATGGAATCGTTTTAATGTATTATAACGACACACTTAAGATATTTTACTTTTGTAAATACCATTTTACCACTTTTTTTTACATACTTTAAAAAGAGAGATAAAAGGCATGGCTTTGGAATGTCTAGCTGACTTGAGTGTAAGGATCCCCTTGTGGTGGGTGGTGTGATCAATTGTTGATGAAAACAATACAATAGAATTTAATTTTAATTTAAAATAAGAAAGGAAGATAACTTTCGGTACGTCAAAGTTCTAAACAGTTTTAATTGGATCAAAGTGGGGTCATCAAAATTGTAGTATGTTGGCTATGCTTCTCCGAGTATGATATTTTTTTTAATTAAAAATAGTTGGAACATTTAATTAAAAATCGTACTCGGAGAAGCATAGAGAGAGAATTGTTTGATAAAAATGAAGATAAAGAAAAATTGGTTCAAATCGATGAAAATTACTGGTAGAAGTGACACCAAAAAGTAAAAAAATGCGAATTTTACAACACCCTTTATATGGCGTATTCCTTAGATCCTCTATAGTTTAAATATAAAAACTATTTTATTAAAAATTTGTAACTAGAAGACCCCCTAAAAGTTTGGGGATTATTTTATTTGTAAGTTTCGAGTTATATTGCGTTCTAAAAATCCAATAAAAATACGTAAGAAACTGGTGTTATATTTAATGTATTTAAATTTTTAGGAGGACTGTTATTACGTTCACACTTTCACACAAGTGAAAAAGAGTTCCCGAAAATACCAACACATTTTCCAGTATTTTTGCTACGCGTTTTGGTAATCCGCATATAAAAGCGGCGGGCACACATTTGAATCCCCGCAATTTGTTTTCTATTCATTCAAAGCGAAATAACGTTGATTTGCCTGGGGGGTCGACGCCAGGATGTCCAGCCGCTGGTACTTGGAGCATGTGACCACACGCGATCGCATCGACCTGAACCAGGGGGAGAACTTGATGGGCCGGCACTCCTGCTGCAGGATCACATTAGGTCACATCTATGAGTTTGTGTCCCGGGAGCATGTAAATATTATCGTGAACGATGTCGGAGTGATAGTACAGGACATGGTGAGTCCTTGTTCCACTGATCAGCTTGTGGCCTAATTTAATTTCTTTGCCTAGAACGCAAGGAACGGCGTCTTCATAAATGAGCAGCGGATGAGCGGCGAGTTCAGACGCATGCCGGTGGTGGAGGGCACCATCATCAGCCTGGGAGTGGAAGGACACTACACCGTCATCCCGCGCAGTTACCCCATCTTCGTGCTGCGAAAAGAGGCTACCGAGGTGGAGGAGATAGTGGTGTTATCCGATGATGATGACGATACCCGTTCCCTTCCAGCGCAGAGAACCAATGTTGAGAATCGGACCAAGGAATTTCATCTTGGCCAGATAACTAACCAGCAGGGGCATCCCTCCGGTACCAACTTGCATTTGCCGAAGATTTCCGAGGTTAAGCAGGAGCTGGTGAGCAAAACCACCGAGCAGATCAGAAACATCTTCGGCGAAGCGGATGAGGCTATTCTTGGTAGCGTAATAGATATAAATCCGTATCTGTACAACCAGTTGAACAAGGAATCTGGGGCCACAGCATCCACGAGCGCCAAAATCCACGATGGCGACGTAATAGAACTAGATACGGATTTTGATAAGATGAAGCCACCGCCTGCACCGGAGCCGCTTGAATCCGTGGACGACGAGTTCGACGAGCAGTTCGCCATGTCGCAAGCCGTGCTGCAGGAGATGAAGTCCGACATGGCCTTCAGCGATGACGAGGAAGACTTTCTATCGTTTAAAAACGTAGAAGACGAGGAGCGGCTGGATTCGCCTTCGTCCCTAAGAAGCTACGATGATATCATCGTTATTGACGAGAGCGACGACGATGAACTGTACGACAAGGTGGCTGACTGGTCGAACAAGATACTCAGCCAAAAGGTACCGGACGCCATCAATATGTCGCAGGCATATCCGCCGATGGAGGACTCGGAATCGGATGAGGAGGAGAACGAGTCGCAATTTGAAATGAAGCCACCGACAAAGTCACTCCGCATCGATAGCTCTAGCGAGGATGAATCCAGCGACATGGTTCTGTTCAAAGGTTTAGTAGAACATATCAAAATAATTTCATATTTAAATTTTTACATTATCCTTAACTGGAACTTAAATTAATGTTTAAACAAAGTAGTAATCCTATCCCGTTTTTTCACAGCAGACAGCAAAACAACAAACCATTCAGTTCAGTCGCACACTGGAAGAGTAAGCTTCACTGCCGACGATGCTCGAATCTCCTTGCTGTCGAAGTCCATGACCTCACGACCAATAGACTTAGATGAAACCCATGAAAAAAAAAATATACAAGAAGAAAATCGGGATTTCTGGGAAGAATTGGTGATAACTCTGGACGCTCCTGAGGAACCGAAGATACTTCCAAATGAGAACGCCAGGACAATCCAAACCCGTGAGGATGGTAAGGTAATGGCTAAAGAACTTAAAAAAAATGGGAAAAGAATTTCCTTAAGAGAACAAGACCAAGAAAAACCTGCTAAGGCTCCTGAGACTCCAAACAAGCATCCAAGGACTCGCTTACTAAACCGATCGCTTTCTTGCTATATGGAGCGACCAACAGAGGTGGATGAACTCCTAGACAGCGAACAAGTCAATGAAGAGATACAAGAAAAGCGGAGCGAACCTCTGTCTGGGAAACCCCACAAATCAATCGAAGAAGATAGGCATGCCTTAAGGGAGAAGCTGTCCAAGAAGTCCGAGGAAAACAAAGTAAACAGGGCAATTCATGCTCGTGAAGAAATCGAAGAGGAAGCTAAGACACCCAAAAATAATAGCAATAGAGTCACACCAAGAAAGGAGAATACGGTTGAAAATTTAACTGCAGTAAAGAAAGGCCCAAGCCCTCGGCTTCAAAACCGATCAAAATCATGCTTAATAGACCAAACGGATAATATTAAAGCTTACGAAAATTTTCCAGCCCATTGCGATGTTACCACGAGACATGAACCCCCCAAGGATGCCAAACTTACACGCGGTCCTTCCATAATCGAGGCTCCATTTATGGTAAAAAATCGGTGCAAGGTAAACAATAAGGAAAAGCAGACGGTTATCGATCGCCAGCGCCTCGTTGATTACCAAATCGAAATGAACGCCAAGTGGTATCAGAAACCGAAGGATAAAAAGAAGGACGACCAAGTGATCAAGGAGAAGCGACGAGAGGCTCTGAAGAAGCTGTCTGATAAAACCAAAGATGAGGAGAATATCCCATCCACCTCAAATGCAAATAAAAGGAAGAACTCCACCAGTGTTCCCACCGTAAGCAATACAAACCGGGGAACATTCCTTACCAAAGGGATAGATAGTGGACCTCCAACAAAAATACCAAAGAAGGTGGAGAAACCCCAACCGCCGGCGAAGACTTCGATCCCCATGCCACGCACCACCAAGGAAACTTCTTTGCAGCAGCTCCTGACAACGGCCGATCTAGCCAAGCACCCAGAGCCACATTGCTCCCGTCCGCCGGAACGCAAGGACGCTCAGCAGGCTAGAAATCAGCGCACTTGCAATCGCGTGAGCTTTGCTGATATGGAGCGTGAAAACAAAAAGAGAAAACAGCAAAGACGCGTCCGTTTCTGCGACAAAGTCAACATTAAATATATCGATACTATATGTGGGGCCAGGAAGCCCGTGCGGAAAAGCAAGGATAGTTTAAAGATCTGTCTCAGCACCCACAGCGAGCGCCGCGAATGGACACTCAAGGGGAACTATATGGTAAACGACGTCCTATACCACAAGCAGACTATCCTCACCTGGGCCAACCAGTGGCTAAAGCACGGCAGCGTGGACGCTGTAGCCGAAACGGATGTCCTGATGCCCATTCCCCCCGACTTTACCGGCTTTCAGCATTACAGAAAGTAAGTTTAAATATGCCTCTGAAAAATAAACATGTACTTATGAATACATATTATATATGACAGGACTTTTTTGCCACTCATGAGACTGGAGTTGCTGACTACCATTGAAAGGGCCTACAAAAGCTCGAAGACTACGCTTGAACTCAAGTTTATTGAGATAAATTGCGAGAAAGAGTGCTACCACTTAGTGGCCAGAGGTAAGTTATTGACGATCAATGTCAGTGTCTAGGAATAGATAAGGGAAAGCTCTTGTTTATCAATCATATAAACCTCCTTTAAAATGTGTAATTACTCTTATATCTGTCTGCACTTTACAGCTAACGTCAAACCCATTGGAAAATTCGACCTTTACACTCTTTCCAGTGGCCCCGAACTGGCCGAGACCTTCGCCAGTCTGTTGGCCCAAAGGACTGTTGGCGGTATGTTTTTAAATCACGCTTTGAGCTTAGTGGAGACTAATCATTGTTTTTTTCGGTTGAACTTCTACCCACCAGGCAGCGGTTGGGACTTGACATTTCAAATTTGCGTACAGGTACCTTTAGAGAAGATGAAAAACCTGAAGCAGTTGGTCGCCCGTCCGGTGGTAGATAGCCTCCGAGTGGAATTGGGAGCCTTGAGCGCTATCCATCAGCTCTACCGTTCGCCGCTCTGCAGACGAATCTTGATGCCAACTGAGACGGTGAAAACTTTAAAAATACCAACTGTGGCGCAGGCGCTTGCCTACAAGGGATTTAGCAAACTAAACGCGGATCAGGAAGATATTTGCCTCCGTATCTACGAGAGAGTAATCGACGACATTAACCCAAGTGTGACACTGGTCCAGGGTCCTCCTGGCACTGGTAAATCCATACTTCTGTCGAATCTCAGTCTGCAGTGTTTGTACGGAAGGGCATCCGTAATGTTGGACCGCAAAATCTTAGTTTGTGCTCATTCCAACACGGCTGTAGACCACATGGTAAAAGCTTTAGGTAAAGCCCACTCCTCAATGAGACGTGACCATTTCCAGCTTCTGCGTTTCGGGTTAAATGAAAAAATAAGCGAACACTCCCGAAAATATTCCCTAGATGCCCACTTTAAAAAGGCCAGGAATGATAAGCTGAAGCATCTGACTCAAGCGAGCATTGAGATCTTGAAGAAGCAGCACTGCGATCTGATAGCGGAGATCCAGCAGCTGAAGCAGAAATCAAATCTCATGTCCACCTATCTGCAGCACCAGTTGGACCAGAAGCAGAAGCAGCTCTCGCTGATCAGCGAGCAACTGAATCCACCGCTTACGCATCGGGAAGAGTACGACATTGCCAAGATGTGCGTGAAGCGGGCCCATATCGTCTGCACGACGCTCTCCTCTTGCGTTAAGCTGGCCAATTACGTAGACTTCTTCGACATCTGCATCATTGACGAGGCCACACAGTGTACGGAGCCCTGGACGCTTCTTCCCATGCGGTTTGGTATAAAACACCTTGTACTGGTTGGAGATACCCAGCAGCTACCGGCGGTAGTGCTGTCCAAGAAGGCCGTCGACTTCGGGCTCGGCAACTCCATGTTCGACAGGATTCAAAATAGCCTGGTGAAGCAACTGGATCTGCCAGGAGGCAATAAGCTTGTGCACACCAAACTGTTCAAGCTGAGAATGCAGTACCGCATGCACCCAGAGATCTGCCGGTGGCCCAACAAATATTTCTATGAGGATCAACTTGTGAGTGCGGATCTGACTGCAAAGCCCTCGCCGCTTATACCCTACTGCGTGATCAATCTGAGTTACACGCGGGACACCGGTGGCACCAGTGGAAATAGGAGCATAAGCAACGACGAGGAGGCTCGTTTCGTGGCAAAATTGTTGGCGGAGATGGACAAGCACATGCCAAGCCGCCACTTTAGTTACGGCTTGATATCACCGTACAGCAATCAGTGTCACGCCCTGAGCCAGGTAATTCCACCCCACATGAATTTGACACCAAAGACTGTGGACTCGTACCAGGGATTGGAGAAGGACGTGATAATTATCTCAAATGCACGCACACGCGGCTGCGGCTTTCTCTCCCACTATCAGCGACTCAATGTGGCCCTGACAAGGCCGAAGCGATGCCTGATTATATGTGGCAACTTCGATGATCTGCAGGTGAGTGAGCATGAGCATCAGTATAAAATTGTGTTGCCTGTATTATAATTAGTTTTTCCATTTAGTCTGTTGACATGTGGCGACAGTTGCTCGACGATGCCCGCCAGCGTAAAGTTTACTTCGACTTGAAGCGCGACGAAGTTAATGATTTGCAGAGCTCCCTGATGACGAAGCTTCTCATGAAACCATTGTGATTGCCGATAATTCCTAAACAGGAAACTTTACCATTTGATAATTACTAGATTTAAGAGCACGTCACTTCGTGTACCTTTGTTTATGAATAAAGATAAAGTGTTGTTATTTTCCTTACATTCATTCATTTTATTTATTTTTAACACATTGATAGAGAATTAAAGACTTGAAGTTTGTTCATTGAAAACTTTGTACACATATTTAATAAAGGGGTTAGACCAGAATGTAAATTTAAAATCCAATAGCGATTATGACAATACTCTTAATATATTCTTTATACGATCTTGCTTAATAATATTTTTACAAGTAGAAAATGCTGCGGCGTCTCGGTGACAAAATCTGTATTTTTGCATAAGGTCAAGGCTTACCTTATTGTTATTGGAATAAGGAAATTGACCCTGCTATAATCACTATCAATGGTCAAACAATCAGAAGTGATATTTGGTAAAAGATTTTGGGGTTATCGTTGTTTGTTTAAGTAGGGTTTCATTTGAAAATATTTAGAAAACTACGAAATTTATCTAGGCATTTATCTACCAATAAAAATGACATTAAGCATTCAAGGATCGCTTATCGCTTTGCAGGGATTATCTTTTAACTTTTCACACTTGGTCTAACCCTTTTCAAACACCATCAACTCGCATTTCGTTTTATAAATGCCATAAAGATCGTATATATGAGGTTATATATTATCCATTTTTGTGAGTTCAGGATGGATGGTGTTAGTGTGTTTATACCAAAGGATGGAAATAATAAATATTCAATTGGTTTAAATCAATTGTTTACTTTCTACATATATATTGCACTATATAGAGTTACAACTTTACGGAAATCTCTCCGAAATAACTTGATCGATCTTTCTCATCTCATCTCACCGCCCTCTCTTTTAATCCAACTAAAATGCGATTTAACTATGCTAATCTCCAGCTGTTGCTGCCTGATCATCTCTAAGTAATAGTAAGTAAATTCACTAACAACACGCACGCACACACACATAGTCTATATATATTAAATTCATAGTTCTGTTTGCTTTGTCTTGCGTTGCCCCTCACTGCGGCATTAAAAAGTATGGAATCGCTTAACAACAAAGGTAAAGTCACGGATAATCCGATACTGAACTCGGTGCGAAAGTATGGGAAGGTATAAACTTAGGAAATAAATTTAAAATGTAGCAACAAAATCTAGCTAAAAACTAATAACATAACAAAAATTATGCCCGTAATTAAGACTTATTTTATGCGGCTGCTCGAAGTGCGCTCGCCCGTGTATGCTTACAGTTGTATATATCAAGTAGGTATATATATAAATTTCGATTTTATATATATGTAGAACGTATGACTAAAGCAAACATTTGTCAGAATCTAATGGGTAGCCATCGCTTAGGCTTAGGCTTAGGTTAGCATGTCGCCAAGGTTGTCCTTAAGCGACTGATAAATTTGGTATTGTTGATCAGGTTTGAGGTTGTAAATCTGCGTCAACAGCTTCGCCGGCGACGGAGTCCTGATGAAGCTCGAAATATAAACGTTAACGAAGGTGGCCATCAGGAACTGACAGTCAAAGCGATCCATGATACCGCCATGTCCGGGAATCATGTCGCCAAAGTCCTGTCAACGACACACAGAGATAGTCATAAGGGATATTCAAATTATTTGTGAGAATTGTCTATTAACCTTGATTTTGAATGCTCTCTTGAATCCAGAGGCAAAGAAGCCGCCAAAAGGTCCAATTATGGAGCTGAAGAGGCTCAACGAGATCGAGTGCCAGATGTAGGGGTACAGGCTTATGGTTTTGCCAATGCCAAACTGAAAATCGATAAATAAAATATCCAAGTGTTAATTCGTAATTTCAAAATACACGTAAAGAGATGACTCACCAGCTTAAGGCTGTACTCCTGGGGCGTGAACAGATAGCTGGGCACACAGGACATTGTCATTCGGCCCAGTTCCTCAGAGTACTGGATGGGGCAGATGAAGTACTGGTAGTTGCACAGCACGTAGGAAAACAGAATGCCAAAGACAACTGTAGCGAAGCCACCCCCAATGAAGCCCTCCCAGGTCTTCTTGGGGCTCAGCTTGATGAGGGGCGTGCGGCCGAAGAAGAACCCAAACACATACGCCATGACATCATTGCACACAATCATGGAGACAGGTACGATGAACCAAATGAGGCCTTCGAATATGTTCTGGATGATGAGATAACTTTGGGTGACGACAATCAGCAGCGAAACGTGGGTCCAGGCGAATAGACTGAACTGCTTGATGTAGTACTTCTTCACCAGCGAGAGCACGAACCAAACGAAACCAATGATGTACAGGGCGAAGGACAGGAAGCGGTGATAGGTCACCAGGAACTTGAGGTACTCCTGTAAAAGAAAATAAATTGGATTAGTTCTGACACTCCCATGGAAATTAGGGACACTTACGACTCGGTTGATGACCACGCCAAAGTAGTCCACCAAATTCTCGCCATAAAAGAAGTAATTGGAGGTGAGAAGGAAATACCAGGACAGACTGCGGAACCAGGGAAGGCCATGAATCCGATACACCTGGTAGCCAATCGAAATGATCTCCTGAAAGCACTTCACCTGCACCAACAGTGTCTGTTTTGGAGAAAGTAAACAGGTAAGCAATTAGTTAGACACTCGTTTTAGCCTACTCCATATATTAAACTACTAACCGTGATCATCAGGGCCAGCGGACCGCCGTAGATAATCAGTGCAAACCCGCAGATCATTATCCATGTGAAAATGCCGCGGATGACCCAATTCTTCCATCTGTGGAAATGCGCGTAAAATTATTGTTTGTAATTGTAGATATTTGTTTAGTATATATGTATGTACATATATGTATTTGCTTGCCGCAAACTGCAGCCAGCTGTGGATGGAATATTTTTGGAAAGCTTACACATTCGGAATTCTATAATTCACACACTTCTCTAAATTGAAAATTGTATACAACTTATGGCCAAAATATGTTTCTACAAATGAGTGTTTTTTTCTTTTTGTGGGAAACAATTATAAGAATGACTTAATTGATTATTAATGCTTTCTTTAAGCTGGTTTTATATTGTAAATATGGAACAGCTGGTATAAAACGTTCCTTTAAATCGGAAATAGATATCTTAACTAACTTAAATGATGACTGAAATATTACAATTCAAATTAATTAAATCTAAAAAAAAATTTAAGGATGGTTTAAATGAATAAAAACTTATTCGACCCTATGCTATATTCGAAATAAATCAATTTAAGGTCCTTAATGATTAGATATGAATTAGAAAACAAGTGAAATCTTCAAATTGATATTTATAAATAAATTAAAGAACCCTGGATTCCCTCGATTTTAATCACTCACCGATCGGGCAAATCCTTGAGGGCCGAGTCCAGGAGCTCGGGTGTCTTGTCGGTGCCCTGCGGCAGGTTTTTGGCCAGCTCCTCCACGAACTTCTCCTCGGGAATCTTCTCCTCCTCGGAGTCAACCTGAGCGATAGAAAGGGACGAGTGGGAATCGGTATAATTAGGGTGCGCATATTGATTGGGTGTTAAATGTATTCCCCCCCGACCGGGTTGCAGGGTTTAAGCACTTTCTATTAGGCACGCTGTGCAAAGTCCAAGATACGTGTATGTATGCGGCTATATACCCATAATCAGAATCATTCGTTTATCCAAGGCGCGCACACATATGCACGAGGGAATGGGAAAGGGAATGAATTGCGGGCTTTTTCGGTGGCGTGTTTTGTTTGTTGCCAAATCGCGCCGTTGATAAGAGGACAAGCGGGGCGGCGGAGGGCTATTCTTATCACACAACAAAAAAAAAACTTTGCCGGAACTATTGCAAAAAGAAAATAGAGAAGGAAGAGGGTGGGTAATGGCCCAATGCTTCCGTAATGCTTTCGTCCTCTTAATTGGATTTGCTGGAAATAATGGCGCTATATTGCAACACAGCAGGTGGGCGGTGGGGGTGGCCGCCCGTGTTATTGTGTTCTTGCAGTGCGCTTGTTATTGGATTTTCTCCTGCTCTCTGCCGCTCTCCCTGACTCTCCTCCGCTCTCTCGTGCCCACCTGCTCGTGCGTCAGAGAATAACAAAAACACACGCACACACACCGACACACATATGCTGGTATACACACATTTAGCTTCGGCTCCTATGTTTCTTCTGCGCTCCAAGAATTATGCAAATGGAATAGCAACAACCGCTGCTGCTCCACATAGAAGTCATTGCCACTTACATGGTCCGAGGAGTCAGCGGCGGAGGAGTTGCGCTTGGCTGCCCCCGATCCTGATCCAGAAACGGCGGAGGAGTCCTCCAGAGCCTCCTCCTCCCCCTTCCTGCGACGCACTTCGGTCATTATTGCTCGATTCTCACCGCGCGGCGCTATTGATTTTCCCGCAACTGATTGACCGCTTCGCACAAATTCCGTGTTTCGCTTGCCGTGCTCCGTGAAAATGTTCACCAGCACTTTGTCCGTAAAAAATACAAATGCCTCCGAATTTTCTGTATTTCTGATTAGAGCGCTGCTGGTAGTGTGACCAGGCGGAATCAAGTTGATTAGTGTGATCGCATGCGTCGTTTCTGCGTTTTGGTATTATCCGGGCAAGCCACTGTGGTCATATTGCCGGCGGCGTCACTTGCCAAAAATTTTCGCGTCGCAAATATTTCCAGCAATTTTTTGACTGAAAATACGAAGAAAGAAAAAAGGCCAATAATATAAAATGGCAGCAGCTATCGATGGCGTTCTTCCGTCCACTTTGCAGGAGCTGGTGAAGAAGTCAAAAGTACTAGTCGTGGGAGCCGGCGGCATCGGTTGCGAGGTGCTGAAAAACCTTGTGCTCAGTGGCTTTACAGATATAGAAATTGTAAGTTTTTTATGCAAAATGGGTGAGTTTGATCCGTTTGCTAATGCGATTATTGCCCACAGATCGACCTGGACACCATAGATTTGAGCAACCTCAATCGGCAGTTCCTCTTTCATCGCGAGCACGTTGGCAAGTCGAAAGCGCGGGTGGCGAGGGAGAGCGCCCTGAGCTTCAATCCGGATGCCAAGATAACCGCTTACCACGACAGTGTAACTTCGTAGGTTTTTTTTCCTTAATTTATACCAATTTGTAGGTATATTAAAACCTCTTATTTACAGAACCGACTACGGAGTCAACTTCTATAAGAAGTTCGATGTGGTGCTCAGTGCGTTGGACAACCGGGCGGCCCGTATTCATGTAAATCGGATGTGTCTGAATGCCGACGTCCCGCTGATTGAGAGCGGCACAGCCGGCTACCGCGGACAGGTGGAACTGATCAAACGCGGCCTCACGCAGTGCTATGAGTGCACTCCCAAAGAGAAGCAGCGCAGCTTTCCTGGTTGCACTATCCGCAACACGCCCTCGGAGCCGATTCACTGCATCGTCTGGGCCAAGCATCTGTTCAAGTGAGTGCAGAATAAATAATAAGCAATCGGCAAACAGCTACCCCAAATCTTTTCTAGTCAACTCTTTGGCGAGTCTCTGGATGATGAAGATATTTCGCCAGATGCAGCTGATCCAGATGCCCAAGATGCGGCAGTGAGTGCGGACAATGATGGAGCTGGCGGAGATGCTACGCCAAAGGTGGTCGATAAAGAAAAGGAGAATGAACCCAAGGAAGGCAAGGAGGATGATATGGACAATGGCAATGTGGTGCGCATCAACACTCGCCAGTGGGCCAAGGAATGCAATTATGATGCCGGAACGCTGTTTAACAAATTCTTTAACGAGGACATTAACTGCTTGCTGCAAATGGGTAATCTCTGGCTGACACGCAGGGCGCCCGTTCCAGTCCAATGGGATACTCTGCTGCCCGAAGGCAAGTCCGATGACAACCAGGAGATTGCCAAGCAGCATCACAAGGTCTGGACCCTGGAGGAGTGCGCATCTGTATTTGCCAGCGCTTTAAAAGAGCTGAGTGCAAGTTTCCTGAAGCTGGAGGGTGATGATACGTTGGCTTGGGATAAGGACGACCAGCCAGCCATGGACTTTGTGGCAGCCTGCGCCAACGTGCGCTCCTATATCTTCAATATTGAGCGCAAGTCACGCTTCGAGATCAAGTCGATGGCGGGAAATATCATTCCGGCTATAGCCACTACCAATGCGATAACTGCCGGCATTTCCGTTCTGCGCGCCTTCAATGTGTTGGAGGCCAAGTGGTCTCAGTGCATAACTGTATACGCACGCCTTAGGCTGAATCCCCGTAACCAGTTCCTGGTGCCAGATGCCTGTCTTCCAGGTCCCAATCCCGACTGCTCTGTGTGTGGTAAAGATCCGGCTATTACGCTGAAGATTGACACAAAGCGAATGACCATACGAGAATTGCGCGACGAGGTGCTGATCAAGACGCTCAACATGGTGAAGCCTGATGTGGAGGTACCCTTAACCAGCACCGTTCTGCTCTCCTCGGAAGAAGGCGAGACCGATGATATCGAGGGGAAGCTGCTGAGCGAGATGAACATCGTAGACGGAGTGATCCTCAAGGCCGACGACTTTTTCCAGAACTACGAGCTTAGGATTATAATCTCACACTTTGATGCCGAGAGGGAGGACAACTTGTTCGAAGTGGTGGCGCAGGCCAAACAACTGCAGCCCAAACAGGAGGAGCAGAATACGGAGAATGTAGAGGAGAAAGATGAGGAAAAGAAAGATGATTCAGAGAAATCGGCAAAGAAGCGTTCGGCCAATGGTGGGGCAGATGCCACCGACGAGGGACCCTCCACATCGAAGCGTAGCAAGCCCGCAGATGTGGATGTGGTTGAGGACGACGACGACGACGACTGCCTCTTGATCGAGGAGGACGATGATGAGGCAGATATTGTGGTAGTCGCCACGGACAAGCTGACCGTGCAGAGTCCACCAAAGTCTGGCACGAAACGCAAGCCCAGCGAAGTAATCGATGATGACGACGAGGACATCACCGAGATTCTGGATTCCTCCGACGAGGAGTTAGCGGGACCCACCAAGTGCAAGCGAACCCGTTTGGATGAGGCTCAATCCCATCCCGTAGAGGTCATCAATATCGATTAATCATTCACAAAAAAAGAAGGAAACTACTTGGATAATATCTCAACTGCAGTTCAATAAAATACATAAATTTGCAACTATTAAAACGCTCACTTCGAAATTGAGTCGAATAATGAATAGTTGAGTGGATCCGCTCTAATGAAATGAATAAAATGGAAACCAATTCAGTTTGTTTTTGTATTCTTTTTCACAACAATAACAAAACTCAACTAAATAATTAACACCCAGGGGTGTGTGTATTTAAATTCGAATGTCAGCCTTAGCGGGGAGATAGGTCCCCCCTGAAATCCCACTACCTATGACACTGTCGCCACCAGTGTTGGCTAACTTTCGAAGGTCTGCAACTGTTATCGGGGCTAGTTTGTAGAAAAACAAAGAGGTGAGCTCTTCCGCTTCGATTTTTGACTATTTCTCAATGAAAATTGATTCCATAGATGTCCCTGGCAACCAGAATATTGCAACAAGGCTCCCGCCTTTGGAGCGGACTTAGTGCGGCACGTGGTTTCCACATTCTCGTGCGGCCGGCGGCGCCTGCCAATGCACCCATACCGAGCACACAACTTATGCCCGGCTCAGCTGGAATCCCGCAGGGATCGGGACTTCTGACGCCTTGCTCTACCCTGCTGCAACAGGTGGCCGGGTTCAAAGTAAAGGGTCGCTTGAAGCGGCGCTGCAAGGACTGCTACATCGTGGTGCGGCAGGAGCGCGGTTATGTCATATGTCCGACGCATCCACGCCACAAGCAGATGGCAATGAAGAAGCGCGACTACAAGTCCTGGATCCTCACACATGCCACGCAGTCCAAGGAGCGGGGTTTTTAGACCTATTTACATACATAGTTAAAGCCGTGTTAAGAGTTACAAAAAAATAGAAATAAAACAGAATACCGAGCTGGTCCCTTTAGGCGTTTTCCAACACATTTGCTGTTGTTTATCTTGATTCTGGAAGCCAGGGGATTTCAGTCGGTCTTGCCTTTTCTCCGGACGTCAGTGCAGTGTCACGGCTGAAGAAGCTACGTACGCGCCGAGATGACGACGCACTTCACCAACGTGCTCCGGCAGGCTTTCAAGACGTTTGACCGAGCCAACCACGCCAGCTTTAATGCCAATCTGCAGCATCTGCGCCAACTGACGGACGAGCTGACCCACCGGGACCTGCATCTTCGCGAGGAGCTCTTCCGAAACGTCGGCGTCTCCAGTCGCCGCGCGCCGTGCAGCTACATGCACATCTTCGAGGACGAGCGCTTTTCCATGAGCCTTTTCATTGTGCGTGAAAGAAGTGACATTCCGTTGCATGACCATCCCATGATGTTTGGCCTGCTGCGCTGCATCTGGGGCCAACTGCTAGTGCAGAGCTATACGCAGCAGGTTGAACCAGACGCCCCCCTTACCTATGATCCGCATCCTACGCTCGTCAAGGTGAGCGCAGAGGAGCCCAGCCTGGTCACGCCGGACAGCCCGTGCGCCGTGCTGACGCCTAGGCGGAGGAACTACCATAAGATCACCCAGACGGGCAACGGAGGAGTGGCAGCTTTCTTTGACATCCTCAGCCCGCCCTACGATGCGGATATTCCCGATTACGGGCCACGCCAATGCCGCTTTTACAGCCCCAGGACGGACGGTGGCCAGCTGGAGCTTGAGTGCATCCCCTCGCCGTCCACCTACTACTGTGATGTGGTGGAGACGCCCGAGGCCGTGCTGGAGGCTGCGTTCCAGTGCGCCGACGAGGCCTACACCGCCGCCAATGCCAACGAGACGCAGTGAGTCTGCGTGCCTGCAGCCTTACCCTCCTATTTATTCGCCCATTACCCGTTGGCTGCGAAGCCAGTCAAGTATCTTCTGTGTTATTTAAATAAATTGCCTCTTTTTTTTAAGTTCGGTCCGCTTTTATTACGGAATTCGTTGGGTGTTAGTCTTCTTCTTCCGCTTGGTAGATGTTCTGGTTTCGTCGTTTCAGCTTCTTGATGTTTGGACTAGCCGCCGTAACCAGAGCTGGTTCCTCTACTTTCGGCGCTTCTGTGTCTTCTTCAGCCTCCTCATCATCCGCTGGCTCCTCCGGCAGATCGATTACGTTTTCGTCGATGACATCTGTTGACGTGGGCGCCGGCAGGGACAAGTTCAATTTCCTTTTCGTTGGTGTGATCAAAGGCTCGCCCAGGTCCTCCTCTGGCATCTTTTCTTCATAACTCTTTGAAAGATGAACTGTAGTTTCAGCCACTGGCAGATCCTTGCCATTAGCTAGCATAGCCAAGCATAGTGGATCATCAATGCCGAGGGCAGCGCAAAACGTGTTGCTCTGTGGATTCAGGTGGGCTTTTGGTTGACCAACCGCCATGTTCTTGTAGTTCGCCTGCTCCTCGGGATCGTAGGCTGGAACAGTGCGCTCAAAGTTCTCCGGCACCTGGAGATTCTGGAATTTCGTCGTCACCGCTTCCAGCTCCTCTTCGGTGGGTGTAAAGTTCAAACGCTCTGTTATCGCTCCAGCCTTCTTTCCCGGCAGATAGTAGTAGTTCTCCTTCACAGAAATCAAATGGTTGGTGCTGTGCAAAATGGCCAGCCATTCTGGGTCATATTGAAGCCGGGGATTACCCTCAATTGGGTCACTGGGTATCTCCACCACCTGCAGGAAGCCACGACGTGGTAGACACTTGTCCAAAGCCAGGAATTTTGTGACAGGCACAGGTTTCGATGGTGGTGGCGTAGGAGCTGCTTTCTCCTCATCTTCATCCTCACTGCTGCTGGAGGACGAGGAGGAGGAGGCGGAGGAGGCGTTATCCTTTCGCTTTTGGCAGGGATTATGCGGCACCAGGGCAGCAAACTTGCAGTGCAGATGGGCGGCGAACCAGTATGCTGGTTGTACCGTCTTAAGCAGCTCCTCCAACGGCCGACTGCCCAGCTGACCACTTTCCATGTCTGCTGCAAAGAAGGGTTTCCGCCGCAGAAGCTGCGCCTTGTTACCGTACTCGTAAATGCCGGTGGGCCAGTCGTGGGAGAGAAAGACGTCTACCCGGCCGGACAACTGCTTCAGACGGAACACCTCCAGCTGTCGCACATGATAGACACTGCGGCATGTGGCCTCCGAGTAGGGCGGATATTCGTGGTGGCCACGCAGAAAGTCGTGTCCCTTGAAAATGCCACTTATGCCCGCAATGCGCACTCCGTTCACGTTAACCACACCGGCGTATCCCAAATAGTAGATGTTGGGAGCTACCCATCCGCCGTAGGGCAACTCTTGCAGATAGTTGGAGGCTTCGTGATTGCCGCCAATGAACATGGTCAGCACCGGCGCCACTTTCTCCCCGCTGTAGTACCTATGAAGAATAGGGATTATAACAAAGCTTCTACATCAGGCAATCATCAAACTCACTTGTAGAAGGTACACATGTCCAGGTACTTTTTCGGTACCGCCATGGTCTGCAAGTCCTCCACATTTCGGGTAGACTGGAAATCGCCGCAGCATAGCAGCAGGTCTACCTTGGTTCCGCTCTCCTTCTCGATGCCCTCGATAGTGTCGTAGATGCGCTCCAATTCGCCATGAGCACAGCCTTCAACAGCAATTTTCATCCTTTTAAGATAACCTTATAGTTTTGTTTTTAAATTCAAATCAAAATTTCGCTTCTGTTTATAGAATTGCATTTGGGTCGCTTACCAATACTGGTTTGCGTCGCATCAACAACAGCTGACTTATCGCATGAAATTCCCGAAAAACCTATCGATGTGTGTTTTTTGCAATCGAGCGCCAGCGAAGACAATTTAAAAAAGAGCCAAAGTATTAAAAAACCGCCCAAAAACGCCTGCTCAATAAACAAACATTTATCCAGTTCAAACGTTAAAAATGTTTTTTTATTTTTCAAAAATATCGCTCCATTTAGTACAGTATATACGTGTATGTGTGTGTATAAAGAAAATGTTTGTGAAATGCTCTGCGTTGAATTCTCATTCTTTGACCGACTTGCCATCATTTTTGGAGTTATGTGGGGGGCGTGCGGGTGCGCACGAAATCTCATTTCATGAGACCTTCTCGTCCTCGACGTGTGTTTGTTTTCGTTTCGTTTTGTTTACATACAAAGATTTACAATGGACTTTCGACTTAATTGTTATCATAATTTAGTTGGCAGCCGAGCCTGCCAAGAAGTAGGAAATAATAAAATATAAATCTACAATAAATATATAGTGCCGTCTGAACGCCGCCCAAACGGACCGATCCGATCCAAGCCAGCGCAGCATGCATTGGTACACAGAGTGTACGAAAACCAGAAAATTAATGCCTTAAAGCCGTCATCAGCATGCAAGATGTGTGTTTTTGATGTTGCTTTTTTTGGAAAGAATATGAGAAACAATCAAGTCATATCTGGTCAATTCAGTTACGAGCCGAATTTAAAGGACGAGGGCACGGCGGTCTGTGGGAAGGCAAAGCCGCCCTGCTTCTCTATCAGTTTTGACTCCTTGGCAGCCTTGCGTTGGTCGGCGGTCACCACCACCTCTTGTAGCGCCTTGGCCTGCTCGGGGGTGAGGTTGGAGGTGAGAAGCGCATACCAGGCCTGGTCCTGTGCGGAAAGTGCTGTGCGGCGAGATTTGGAAATGGAGGAAATAAGGACAAGGCACAAAATTGATGTAGGGCATTCCAGCTCACCAGTAATAACTTCCTTAAAAGTCCAGTACTCATCGATGGCCGTCTCGTTCTCCTCGTCATCGATGGGCGTTGTAAAGGACTCCAGGCCGGTTTCGTTCAGATCACCAATGGACTCCTCTGCCTCGCCGTCCGAGTCCGCATCTTCGTCCTTAATCTCGGCCTTGATCTCGAAGCCAGCAGCGTCGCCTTTCGTCTTGGTGAATTCAGCCAACTTGTCCAGATAGTCCGGCGCCATCTCGTCCATGTCATCCTCGTCGCTGGACAGAGCCTCCTCGCAGTCATCGCCATCCTCCTCCTCCTCCTCTTCCTCCTCCTCCTGGGCCCTTGATTCATAGGCGCGCTTTAATCCATCGAAAAGCAAAATAAGGGCGGGCACAATCTTGCCAGCCACCTCGCTCAGCACCTGCGGTTTGGCATCGCCTAGAGAAATGAGGGTGCAGAGGCCTAGGACGCACAGCTTTCGATCGTGAATGCTAAAGGGATGCATGGGTTGAATAATTATTAATCTAAATCGTCAGGACAGTCTCCGATTCGGCTGCAATTACCCCAGGAAACAGTCCGTGTCGTGAAGCCACTGCTTGATAAAGTGTGCGCTTATCGATTCGTTGTTCTGCTGCGACATCTTGTCCAGAATGGAAAGCAGCAGCTGGGGATTGTAGTAGAGGGCCGCAATAACCACCTGCAGGCACATGGTGCGCAGCTCGGAGGACTGCACCTCGCGCGTTAGACGGGACAGGGCTAGTTCCACGAACAAGTGTATCACGGAGTCAATCTGGCCCTTGCACTGCAGGATAATCACTTCCATCAGCTTGGCGGCATGACATTCGGGATCCTCGCCGGGATTGGTAGTAAGCATCTAAGGGCATACAAAATTTATTTAAGCCTTATTATACGAAATGTAAGTCTACGTACCGTCTTGCACATGTCGAGAATGGCCAACAGCCTGTTCGGATTGGACAAAAAGGCCGGCGTGTCGACTGTCACATAGTTATGCAGCGCCGGCATAATATCAATGAAGTAGTCGATACCGTCCTTCTTGAACACCTGGTAGATTAGCTCCAGCATCTGCCACATCTCGGGTGAGATAGCCTTGGCCGTTAAATCGTAGACCAGAGAGAAGGTTTCCTCATAAAAGTCTAAGGAGACGATCATATTAATAACGAGTCCAAGGGGATTTCAAGGAACTTCCCATCCACTCACCCGTAATGTTGTGCTGGAAAATGTGTCCGACCACATTGATGACGATCGGATGCAGGTTAAGTAGGACATCGGGATGCTCCTCCATCACACTGAGCAGAGTCTCGATTGTATTGAGCAGACTCATGGCCGTGATGGCCTTCTCGTCGGATCCCTCTTCGGATTCGAGAACCTGGCTAAAGGTGGTAGCCAGATGTTGGCAGATCTCAGTGGCTACTGGTAGCAGCTGCTCGGTGAAGGTGCACACGATCTTTTGCATCACATTCGTCAGATCCTCGTTCTCCGTCTCGCGAATAATAGTGAGCAGCTCCTTGGTGATCTCCTTGATCTGGCCCTCAACGTATTGTGGCGCCTCGTTCTGGGACGAGAGGAACATCTGCAGGCCGATAGCAGCTTCCACCTTCACAGGCAGCTCCTTGTCGGTGAGCAGGGCATTGGTGGTCAGCCGCATGATCTCAGCCAGCACCTGGGGATTCTTGATCTGCACGTCGCAGAAGTAATGCAGCACCCAACACGCACGCGCACGCATATGCCCGGCGGGATTTTGGAATTCTGGAAACACGTACGTGGTCAGCATGGATTCGACTTGGCCACGGTACAGGGCCTTCTTCAGCAAAACATCCGCCAGCGTTCCGATCATGTGCAAGGCACCGTCCTTCTGCTTGTTGTCCGCATTCGGGGAGGTAATAATTTGCATAATTGTGGCCATGGCCTTTGGCAGGATACCCTTGCGCTTCTTGCAAATGGAATGCAGCAGGGATTGGGCAGCCGGCACTGGCGTGGCATAATCCTCAAAGATGTCTGCGGGAAAGAATGTAAAATAAAACACACACAATTCAGCTAGTAGAGGGAAGTTATGCTTACCAAACTTCAGGCGAATATACTCATAGGGATCGCTCTCCCAGAGCTCCTGATCGGAGTCCGTGAACGACATGATGGGGAAGATCACATCCTGGATAACAACTACCATATGGGGCTTAATAAGCTTCCAAGTGTAGGCGTGGCTAACACTGTCAAAATACAAATGTTTTTACTTTGATGAGTAAAAGGAAATCAATATAAACAAACGAACAATAAACTAATCTATCAAATGAATGCCCTGATGCCATTGACAGATGCTTTTCCTGTCAAAAAACAAGGCTTAATTTTCTGTCTAATTGGAACCAGTCAAAACCGATTGAAGCTCACCATAAACTACAGCTTATCTATCCACATTTGTCAACAATGTTACTACCTTTTAGTGCTTATAGTTATGATCTACCGAGAACACAATATACAAAACGTGTCGGACTCAAATTATATTTGTTAAATATAGTTACTTACGCGTTCTTCAGATAATTGAGCACATCAGTAAGGACTCGCGGTGAAACGTAGACCCTATTCCGGTACTGGTCGAGGATCTTCAGTAGCACTTCCAGGACACCCTGGCTGAACGTGGGCAGATACCACTCGGCGAATTTTTGGTACTTTTCACTAACCACATTTTGGGGACTTCCATACCTGCAACAGAATATTTATAAATAATTTTACGTCGTTGGTAAAAGGCCTGTAGGCTTGATCTTTACTCAACGCACCGCTCAAACATGCGGACCATGATGTGAAGGGCCCACTTCTTGGTCTTCCAGTAAGGGAACTCTGTTCGCTCGTCGTCATCGAGGTGGGAGCTGTCAGGCACTTCGCGATCGGCCACCTGACGGCAGATCTCCATCCACTGGGAGAAGATCTCCTTGGTGATGAGGTCAAGCGGTAGGCTGTACTGCGTCAGGGCGTAATAGATCTTTAGGATTTGCTTTTGCAGCAGCACCGATTGCTCGGACTGCTCGGCCAGCAGGCGGACTATCAACTGGTAGATCATGGGCAGAAGCAAATTCATCGCCTCGTTCAGCGGCGTTCGCTCCTCGCTGCGCTTGTATTCGTAAGTCTTTACGAGCTGGTACATGGTCACCAGGGCTCCGTTCCAGCCGTTGACATCCTGGTTTTGCAAGTAGATGCTGATGTTGTCCACCACCTGTGGCCAGCGTCCGGGAAAATCATTCTTGATGATGTGATTCACGCAGACGGAAAGCTGAACCCTAGGGGGCACGGGGTGGAGAAGAATGAAGTCGAAGCCGAACGAAGCAACGAAAGACTTACCTGATCAGCTCGGGAGCATGCACAATGGCGTCGACGATGGCACCGCGAATCATGGCGCGATCCTGCTCGTGAATGGAGAAGGGTATGGGCTCGCCTGGCTTGGCCTCATGGTCCGACCAGCTGCTGTTGATCAAATTCTTGAGGTAGACAGCTCCAGCCTGGCGCACCGGCTGCTCCACCGTCGTCTGCATCACGATCTGTAGTATGGTGGGCACAAATCCAATGATTTTGTGTATCTGCGGACGAAATTATAATATGTACGGGTTTGTTTACACAGCTGTTGTGGTGAGTAATGGACGACGATGGCCGCCAGGGGTAAGGTGTTTGATTTGAACAAGGAATCGATCGATGGCCGCCCATGGAAGCACTTTAAATTCTGTGCGCAGAGCTCGGTCAATTAATATGGGTCTGCTGCTGGCCATAAGCGCTGATAAAGTTAATTAACCCAAAGGGGGCGGTGCTGGGAGGGGCATGCAAATTGTTAGATGCTGACTCAGACATAATGAGCATGCCTGTACAGTGGGGTCGAAGCAATTGGTCAACTGTCGGGCCTCTGTCCAAGCGATTTACTCTGAGCACGCTTTAGCTTCCGGAGGGATTGCATAAGCTCGAATTGCTGCGGTGTTTTCCGATTTACAATTAGAGCTTTGCTTACTTGTTGACTACTAGATTCCCAAGAATAAAATTGAAACCACAGTGCCGAACTCATGTCTACATTCATACGTTTTGCACAAAAATATATGTATGTGTGTACTTGTTGCCATATCCCGCCACTCGGACAGGCCAAGGAGTTGGAGGTGGTCAGTGGTAAACACCTGAAGGGCAAACCTTTTTGAGCAATATCGGCTTACACTATCCCCCCGGCCCTCTCGCACCCACACAAACACAGCAGGCAAACCGCGCGAGGGACAGAGGGAGAGGTTAAAGCGAACAATTAAAAAGCACATGGTTTCGGGGCGATGGCGCCACCACTAAGTTCGTTTGAATCTTTTCGCCGGGGGAGGCGGCTTCGGGAAGAGGCACTCACCTGGGCCAGTTGATCCTCGGCGGCCTTGCGCTGCTCCGGATTTGGATCAATAGTTGCGCGCAACAGTTCCGTGAGTTTTTGTGCCTCCATTTTCGCGATTTGCGGTTCTGCTAATCCCACGTTTCGGCCGGTCGTTGCTGCTGCTTCTGCTTGTGGACACGCGCTGCGCCCACTGTGCTAACCGCTGTTGCCTGGTTGTCCTGTGCTCAAGGAATTGCCGCTCTTGTGGCTCTTATGTGGGGGCGAAATCTGGTAAATCTCTGCTCCCTGCACCTGCACCAAAAACGTGGAAAAGGCTCCACTCGCACACACACACCGCCGAAATTTGCGAGACGACGAAGCGCGTAGAAGAAGCAAGCTATCGGAAATCGCTATTCCCGCCTATCAATGTATCCAGCCCTGGCAGTAGTGGAACTTATTCCGACGGATTTGCTAATTGCAACCGAAAGAAATTGGAGTCAATAAAAATGTATTTTTTTTTTATCAATTTTCCACATAAGCTAGATGGGCAATAACAGTCTCTTTTTTCATGGACTAGTTTAGCTTTTCTATGATCTGCAGGGCTGGCGATGAGGCGAACACGTTAACCAGCGAATGCCACATATCAATTGATACTGAAGACAACATCGCGGTATCGATAGTGATATCGAGTATTTGCCAGCTCTAAGTGACACATCGTTGGCGGAGGTGTGGTTGAAAATATATAGAAATCCGTGTTTATCTGTGTTTGAACGGCCATAAAACAGAGAGAAAAAGATTAAGGAGGTGATTAATCATAGCTTGATCGCAACCCAAGTGTTTTAAAGACAACAAGACAATAGCAGAGCAGCGACCATGGCAGGCAGGCTACCGGCGTGCGTAATCGATGTGGGCACCGGGTGAGTATTGTTTCAGTGGACTGCCTGCGGGGGTCTCCGCTTCCAATTGGAAGAAAAGAGGTCAGGTCGTCTGACTAATCTGGTGTTTTTATCCGTTTAGCTACTCAAAGCTGGGCTTCGCCGGCAACAAGGAGCCGCAGTTCATCATTCCCTCTGCGATAGCCATCAAGGAGTCTGCCCGAGTGGGCGACACCAACACACGGCGCATCACAAAAGGAATCGAGGACCTGGACTTTTTCATCGGCGACGAGGCCTTCGACGCCACCGGCTACTCAATTAAGGTAAGCGCCCGCTGATTAGTCAGCCACTTGAGCTTGTCCAGGGCATTTTGTTAATCATCGCTTTCCCCGCAGTATCCGGTGCGTCATGGTCTGGTGGAGGACTGGGACTTGATGGAGCGCTTTCTGGAGCAGTGCGTGTTCAAGTATCTGCGAGCCGAGCCCGAGGATCACTATTTCTTGTTGACTGAGCCACCCCTAAATACTCCGGAGAACCGCGAGTACACGGCGGAGATAATGTTTGAAACATTCAACGTTCCTGGCTTGTACATTGCCGTGCAGGCGGTGCTCGCCTTGGCCGCCAGTTGGGCCTCTCGATCCGCCGAAGAGCGCACCCTTACGGGCATTGTGGTGGACAGCGGCGATGGAGTGACGCACGTTATACCAGTGGTAAATATCACAAGCCCGATATCTTATCAGTAGCCGAGTTGAGTTTGCGGCGGGTAAAGTGGAAGAGTATGAAAGAGTGGGGAATTCTTATTGAGAACGTTGGATGGGAGTTGTAATCAATCAAGTTTTAGATAAGAAAAAATTAAACAATATTTGGATTTCACACAATCAGTTTTATCCACTTTAGATGCGTTACTTTTCTCTAAAACATCTAACCCGCAACTTTATTTATTTTAGGCCGAGGGCTACGTGATTGGATCCTGCATCAAGCACATCCCCATAGCGGGCCGCAACATCACCTCGTTCATCCAGAGTCTGCTGCGTGACCGAGAGGTGGGCATTCCGCCCGAACAGAGCCTTGAGACTGCAAAAGCGATCAAGGAGAAGCACTGCTACATCTGCCCAGATATCGCCAAAGAGTTTGCCAAGTACGACACGGAGCCCGGCAAGTGGGTGCGCAACTACACGGGCACCAACATGGTGACCAAGCAGCCGTTTAGCGTGGATGTCGGCCACGAGCGCTTTATGGGACCCGAGATCTTCTTCCATCCGGAGTTCTCGAACCCCGACTTTACCATTCCGCTGTCGGAGATAGTGGACAATGTCATCCAGAACTGCCCCATCGATGTGCGGCGTCCGCTGTACAACAATATCGTCTTGAGCGGCGGATCCACAATGTTTAAGGACTTTGGCAGGAGGTTGCAGCGGGATATTAAGCGATCGGTGGACACACGCCTAAGGATCAGCGAAAATTTGTCCGAGGGACGCATTAAGGTGAGTGTTGCAACTCTGGGAAACTCGCCAGGAACTAATTTTTATTGCTTTCCCTTCCAGCCAAAACCCATTGATGTCCAGGTTATTACGCATCACATGCAGCGGTATGCCGTGTGGTTTGGTGGCAGCATGTTGGCTTCAACGGTGGGTCATCTATCAGACATATTTATGTTGCAGAACAGTTAATGCTTATCCTACTATTCCGCTCTTCCAGCCCGAGTTCTATCAGGTGTGTCACACAAAGGCTGCCTACGAGGAGTATGGTCCCAGCATTTGCCGTCACAATCCAGTTTTCGGCACTATGACATAATTGTTCCGATCCAATCGGCCCGGCCTGCAGCAGTTATTAATGATTTATCTTCCCAATTTGAAATTTGATTATATGTATTCCATGCTAAAGTATTAGTAATGATTCTTTTCTATTCAATGTATGTTGTGTTTAGCTCTAGACTCTGTGTAAATCGTTTTCGTTCTTTAATTTGTGTGATTCTGTTAGAAATTCCTAAACAAGTCCGATGTCTGCCAGTTAAAATCAACTAATTAAGATGCATTTTATACCATACTCAACCACACACACACAGACACACAGTCAATCACAGTCACACTGAACTGAGCTCTCTGGAAATCCCCATCCCCGCTCAATACACACCATATACGGAAAGCTGTACTTGTCATAGTAATATTTATAATTGCAATAACTGCAGAAAACTGAATGAATGAACAAAGGAAGAAAACGGTAAGAAATATTGATGAGATATCTGTTTGTTACATTGATAAGCGTAATTGAAAAGGCATTAAATAAATCAATAAAGCATTCTTTAAGCTTAATAAACAGGCTCCCAAAGATCTTGTAATACCAATATGCGGAACGCCTATAGATTTGATTTGCATAAAAGTGCTCTTTCTCTCTATGGATTTTATACCCAGATTCAAAGGAAAAAATAAATCGCGTTTTCCGTCTTGTAATTATAAGATCTTTGCTGCCTCTGCTCTTGATAATTAAAGCTTCTAATGGAAAATTTTATTCAATGCATAGTGTTCGTAGGTTTCGTTTGTGTTCAAATTGCTCTATGTATGTATATACCATATTATATATAGAAATTTTGTGACGGTATCGCTTAGCTGAGGGAATAGCAAAAAGGTGGTTTCAAAAAGACAATCGTTTCATGCCACAACTCCGTTACGTTCTACGTATTAATTGACACCTTTGACTAGTCCACGTAGTCGCTGGAGCCCTCCTCCTCGTCGTTGCTGCTGGAAGACTGTGCCGCCGCCGTTTCCGGAGAGCGCAAGTGCTCCGCAATCCGGAAGTTCTGCAGGAAGTCGCGCATGGCGTCCATCATCAGCGTCAGCGACTGCTGAAGGCCAGCTTCTGCAATTTGGAAACGTTCTAAAGTAAATAAATTCGTATTTTACGAAATGATTTAACATGAACACAATTCACAACCAAAATAATATGAGAGAACATATTTAACAATTCAAACGTTTCTTCGGAATCTATTATTTAATTTGGAATAAAATGCAATTGAAGGTTTCTATGCCCCATTTTCTGTGATGAAACGATGGTAAGGAAAACAAAATGAACACAAAAATTAATGTTTATACGAACCATCGGCTTCGCCATTCGCCGCCTGTCTAGCTGGCTCCACTACCGCTGCAGCAGCAGCAGCAGCGCCGGGCTCAGCGGCTGCTGGTGCTGGGGCAACGCCTGCCTGGGGATGCTGTGCGGCGGCTGCCAGGTTGTTGATGTTGAACGATGGCAAGAGCGATTGGAAAAACATTGATACGGAATTGTTTGTGTTCGTTGTGGGACTGCTGCTCGACGAGGATTTTCTGTATAGAATCTAAATTTAATTATGCTGCTGCAATCTAATTCCAGATTCGACCTACCGCTGATAGCAGTTGACGCTGTTCGGCGGTGGCAGTGGGTCGTAGGTCATAATGGCTTGCTTCTCCTTGGCCACAAAAACGGCCAGAGGCACCTTTTCCTTGTAGTCCGAGAGTATTACATGTCGCAGAATGGGTCTAGGCGGAGTACCGCTATAGCGGAGCGATCGTTTCTCCTTGTACTCGTTCACTACGGGATCCTTGCTGTCGATGCGATCGAGGACCACATTGACATTGGACTCTAGCCAAGGCAGCACTTCGTTTTGCCGCCAGACGACGCGAGCGCGGCACACATACAGGCACACCAGCTGGTGCAGGGCGGGCGATTGGCTGAATTAAATGGATATAGTTAGATAACAGATTCCAAGATTAAATCATCAAATGGACATACTTTCCCGATACATCCGCAAAGAAGTAGGCGGAGGCCAGCACCCGTTTGTCCGTCTGCACGGACATCTCGTCAAGAAGCGGCCGCAGCACACCGGGGAACATGAGCAAGGCATACTGAAGTGCCTGGTTGGAGCGCTCGCAGACGCCATGGAGCGTGTACAGCGCCAAGGCATATGAGTAGGCCATATTGGGCAATTGATTAAGGTTTCTGGCAGCATTGTACTCCTCGTAGAATTCCACCAGCCATCCGAACTGCTTGCTACGCAGTGCGTAATAGTCAATGACCAATATCATGGCCAGCGGATCCATGTCCGGCTGCAGACTTAGCAGCAACTTGGAGATCTCGAATGCAGTGCGGCTGCAGGCGCGCTCCTCCAGGTACTGAGCATGCTTGAATAGTACAATGTAGAAGGAGCGGTTCTCCTGGCGTCGGTAGTCTAGCCGGCAGTTACCCGACGTC
Source organism: Drosophila seguyi (assembly GCA_008042675.1). Classification (NCBI taxonomy): domain Eukaryota; kingdom Metazoa; phylum Arthropoda; class Insecta; order Diptera; family Drosophilidae; genus Drosophila; species Drosophila seguyi. The sequence goes on from VNJU01003237.1 coordinate 136,382, forward strand.
AGGCTGAAGTTAATGTGCAGAGACGACTCCAGCAGCAACAGGGCGCGCTCCAGCAGCTCGGAAGCCAGGGCAAAGTCCTCGGTCATCTTGCATACCTCGCTCAGCTGAACCAAGGAGTCCACGTGATAGGGACAGCGCTTGATAAGCGTGATCAGGAATTCCGAATCTATGCGCTCCAAAGCAGAGAGAAACATGTGCTGCACTCCCTGGTAGTATTGGCTATGCTCGAATGCGAACCATTGCACATCGCCGCCCCCGCTGCCGTTGTCTACTATGGACTTGCTGGAGCCCGATGGCGAGTCGGGAGCGGGCAATAGCTTCATCGTGATGGTGTTTTTGGTCAGTGGCGGCCAGGACTCCTTGGCCGTTACCATGTATGTAGACTTAAGAGTCGGCTTCTGTCGACCGCGCTTCGTTCTAAAAAAATTAAAAGGAATGATGAAATGGTCTTTACAAAAGTTTTCCCAGGGGAATATCATTGGGGGAATAGTCATAGTCAAATCGAATTGGTTTTGCCATTAGAGATAAGCTTTGATAAGATTAATGCACAGAACTTACTCCACTTTTACCACCCGCTTGCCGAAGGTGCGTCGCATCTCGTTCTGCGGATTCAGGTGGCGCAATTCAACGCCCAGCAGCTTCTTGGTGGCAGTGCCTCCGGTGGCTGCCGCCTGCTTCGCTGATTGCTTAGGCACTGCATCGTAGACCTTGCCCAACAGAGGATCCACCTTTGCAAAGTACTTGTCCTGGCGTTCGTTGTCCTCGCTGCTGATGTGATTCCCGCTGGACCTGACCTTCTTCTTGCGCTTCTTCTTCTTTTTCTTCTGGGCCGCAGCACTGGCATTGGGCAGCGCCGCAGATGGGTGCTCCGTCTCGTTGTCGTCTTCCTTGAACTCACTCTCCGAGAGACTCAAGCCCGGCTGGTTCAACTGGTATCAAAAAGGGGAATCGGATGAGCTCATGGCTTAGCGCGAGTGATGAGCTGGCTTAGCTGTAGAACACGTACCAGATCGAATGGGTTTAGATGAGTCTTGCGGTCGCGCTGCATATCGCTGTCCTCCAGTTCATCATTATCCGAAAGTTCCTCGTTGTCCTCGTCCTCTGGCGGCGGCGCCAGCTTGTCGGCGTCACCCTGCAGCTTCTTTAGCATTCGCGCAGACATCCTGATGGTCCTGGTGTAGTGTTTTTGTCTGCCTGCGCCGTGTTTCTATTTATTTTCGTCGTAGATTCTGTGCTAGATTCTCATTCGAAACGGTGTTGCAAAGCGCAAGGGTGGCAGCTGCAGTGTTGGAGTGTTTACACTGTGAGGCGTTACGCAGCACTAGCAAGGAAAACAGCTGGATTGCCGGCAATAAAAGCTATTTGAAAATTTTTGGATATTTTGAATTTGTATGATTCTGGTTTTTAGAAAGTTCGTGCGATTTGACACTATTTTGGTATTATTTTGAGGCCTTCTACTAAATTTTAAATTTTTACGGTTCAGCCAAAAGCTATTTGATGTTTTGAATTATTTAAAGGACATTTCCCATGATAATTTGATGTTGTAATATAATTTTCTATTCTCAATTATTCTCAAATATGGTTAACTCCTTACCGTTTTGAAAGATCAATGGTTGTACAATATTGTGCAAGCGATTTTAGGTAAAGCTGTTTTTATTTCTGTTTAGTTTAATAGACGTACCAAATCTATACGACCCATTTAGTTTACAAATACAATTTTCCACAATAGGCGCCCAGAAGGGCGGCCAAGATGGTTAAACAGCAGGAGGTAATTATAAAAATTTCCATGCTCAATGGCTTGGTTTGGTGGACTACGGTCTGGTCCTTTAAGATACTAATCTCCTCTTTGAGGAATATGCGCTCGTCCTCTAGTATGCTGACCTGCTTGAGCAGTTGTGCTACTGGCTCACTAACTTCCACGGCATCGAAGTCGATCTCGCCCTCTGCCTTGGGGTCGACGGTGTCAGTAGTGCCACCAGCCTCACGCGATTGAGCCTCCGACTCAAGTATGCTGACCTTTAGCTTTGTTACTGGCTCACTAACTTTCTTGGCGTTGAAGCCGATCACGCCCTCTGCCTTGGGGACTTCCGACGGTTTACGCTGGACTAAGGCACACGTGAGCTTTGATTCCCAAATATCTGCAGATTTCTTCTCTTTCCAAAATTCCTGCAGATCGATATCGTTGCCGGATACCAAAGCCGCCTGGAGAAGAAACTTGATTGGCTTTTGGCCGGCATCCTGGGTAATGGGCTGCATGAAAATGTCCACAGTAACCTTCGTGTCAGGCCCGATGTGCCCGATATTGGGGCGCACGAAGAACATGCGCGGCGAAGTGGTCTTTAGCTTAAAAGCGACATTCTGCGTTTTGCTGGGATTCCCTAATATAAGGCTCTTGCACTGCGAACGGTTAAAAGGGCCTTCAAAGACGATGGACTCGCGTGGCTCCAGGGTCAGCATGCTCGCCTTCTTGTTGTCGCTCATTTTAACTCTTATAGAACCTACAAACGATGTCAATTAGTACGGCTCCAAATAATAAAGGTATTAAAAAACTAACAAAAACAGGAATAAACCCAAAACGGAAATTTGTCGATTCAACTTCGACTGGAGTAAAGTGAGCAGCGCTTGCGTCGATAAGCCAAATATGAACGTTTCCGACATATATTTCGATAGTAATCGAAATTTACATTCGTCGATTGAGCGGAGTTTCCACTGCACAGCATTTCGGAACAAAAGCATAAAACTCTGAAACATATGCTTCCACTTTTAATATCCTGGCAGGGTATTACAATTTTAGTCATTAGTTTGCACGCAAAATTTTTTTTAAGTGTTTGGCTATCTACGATTTAGGTGAGTGGTACCTGCAAGATGCAAGCTCAGGTTAGCCACAGAAACACGATATTTGGTTCTTGCCCACCTGTTCAAATAGTAACAATGTATTTTTCGGTATATTCTTGTTTTGTTAAGTTTTTGATCTGGCAACGCTTTAAAAAAAAACAGAACAGAAATTCACCTCTAGGGCAGAAGCTAGATTTGCCGGTTTTTTTCTCCTTGGCGCGGTCAAGTCGGATATATTTCTTTCGAATCGCTGCATTTATTTAAAACAAAAACAAATACTAATTTAAACGCTATATAATTAAGAATTGGAATTTTGAGTTTACTACTTTTTCTTGTCAACTTCTTAAATTTGTGAATAAAAAAAACTAAATGTAAGCCTTGGAAGAATTTTAAAACTTCTGGCTATAAGTGTAAATCCTTGCAAGGGTGTAAGAATCACTGTCAGGAGACAATACCCATCTACCTTCTAATTAAATAATTTACACACATGCATGTACTTGTAAGAAAAAAAACATAGATTGCGATTTGCTCTAATTGACATTAAATTTGTGTACAATTATTGGGCCAGCTTACAAATAATGTTTGCCATAATATGCGCCAACAATGGCGGCTATGATGGTTAAAACACAACAGGCGAATTTGATCAAGTCCCTGCCCCGTTGCTTGGGACGACGTTCCTGGCCCTGCAAGACATTAATCTCCTCCTTGAGGACTAAGCGCTCCTCATCCTCTTTCTTGACCAGCTTGGCTACAACCGCCGGGTCATCCTGCTTGCTTGCGGTGTCATTACCGCCGCCTACAGCCCGAAGCGGTTGCTCGTCTGATGCCTTGTCCGATGCCTTGTCCGTTGCCTTGTCCGCTGCCTTGGCCTTTGCCTTGTCCGGTACAATCTCGCACCTGATCTTAGCGTCCCAGATGTCACTTGGCTTCTGCTCCTTCCAAAACTCCTGCAGATTAATATCGTTGCTGGAGGCTACTGCCGCCATAACCTGAAATTTGTGTCGCTTCTGGCTGTCATCCGGCACAGTGGGCTGCATAATGATGTTCACGGTGACCATCTGCTCGGGCCCCAGTACTCCGACATTGGGGCGCACGAAGAACATGTGCGGCGAAGTGGTCTTTAGCTTAAAGACCACACTCTGCTTCTTGCCCGGATTTTTGATGACAAGGTTCCTGCACACTGAACGGTCGAAGGGACCTTCAAAAACTAGCTGGTCCCGCGGCTCCAGTGACAGCATTATTATTCTTTTGTTTTCTTTAATAATCTAAAAACAATGTGAATTAGTACAGGTCCGAATAAGGAAGTGACACAGGAAACTAACGGGAAGAAAAATATAAAAACTCCGAAGTTGAACGTTTCCAGTTTGATATCTGCTGGCCTGAGAAAACTGAAGTTGGTAGGATAGCCGACTTCGTTTGATACATATGTATATGTATGTATATCTATAGAACCTAACATAAATGTATGTAAACTAATTCTTTTACATTAAATTTTATGGGAATTCGAATTTTAAATTTATTCCATACAGAATTTTGAAAAAATGAGTAAAAGTGTACTCGTAACTCTGGACTCAATATAACTTATGGATTTAGAACAAACTAAAATTATAATTAAACTTGCAGGGTTTTAAATTTCAAATAATTAATTACAAAATATTCCTTTATTCCTGAAATACATTTAATAGTTTATTACCTACCTAAACTCACAGATTGATTTGCTTTGAGAAATAGGCAAGGATCCGCAATAATTAACACTCAGATATATAATTTAATAAATTTTTTATTAGGTTTTTTCTCGTATTATAGTTTTTTTTTTCAGTATTTACAAAAATTCGATGAGTTTTCGTTGTTGAGTGTGCGTTGTGTGCGCCTGCGCTATAAGCTCCACTACCAAAATATCATGCGCCCGGCATTAGGGGAGGTGGCCTTGGACAGGATAATGCCCGACAGTTCCTCATCCTCCGGTTCATTGCTGTGTCGAGTGGGAGGAGGATTTAAAAGGGTTAACACGAATCGGTTCGACTATGCAATTATATATACACGTTTATTGGTATTCATATTCGCTTCGTGGTTCTCTTTCTTTATATTTTTTTGATTTGTTTGTTTCGCAATAAATAACAATGAATGTTGGTTGGTTGTCGAGACAGCGGATGCTGGGATGCTGAGTGGGCATCGGGTTGTGATGGGCTTTCGAATGCGATTCGACTCAATTTGAAGGGTGGTGAAATTTGGTGGCTTTGTGGGCGGGGTGCAGTACAAACGGGCACAACGATAACAACAGATATGTTACAACGGATCGCGGTAGCCAGTATCGCTTCTACGGTCTACAAATAGAATCCGACACAGGGTCCCGGATAGATGGAGAGAGAGATATAGAGGGAAGAGAAAAGAGATATATAAAATATATACAAATAATAAACAAATCAAGGTTCCATTAGCGGAGACAAACACAAATTCCAAAATACGGAACACAAAATCATATAACATAATCGGTATGGATTCATGCAGATGATGAGGCGATGAGGAGGTTCAGTTTTTAAAGCGGGGCAAGGGGGGCAAAGGGGGCCAATGGTCAATAATACACAGTTCGTTTCAATTAAGTCGCATTTTATTTATGTTGTTGTCCTCTTTTTATTTTTGCTTTTGTTTTTTTTTTTTGTTTGTTTTTAACTTTTTTAGGCACTAGTTAAATATTAAAAATATATTGCAAAAATCAATAAAAATATGCCTTAAAAACTCCTGCGCTAAAAATTAGGTTTTGTACAGCATCTGTTTTGTAAAAATGTTGTTGTTGCATTAAGTAAATTTCGATTATACGTAGTTTAAATATCACTTAAATATTTTCGTTTTAAGCCACACAATTGGGTTAATTTCAAACATTGCTGTTTCGAATTACGCTTGCGGACGGTTACAAGAACAAATTGCATACGCGAGAAATGTACAAATTTTTTAAAAATATTAATTATAAATAGCGTTTTAAATATAAGTGGTGTGCTTTTTGTTTCCTTTTCGTTTTGGATTTCCAATGTATGTATTTTTGTTTCTTGTTGTGTTTAAAATTAGTTTTGTTTTCTATAAATTAGGTTTCGTAGTTATGCAGTCGTTAGGTGTGTGTGTTCTTGTTTTCCATAAATTAGCTTTGTAGTTTTAAATTCGCTTATTTTTTTGTAAAATAAAAAAAATTGTTTTTCAAAATCAACAACTAATCACAAGGCAAATAGAGTTTTAAAGAGACAGGAAGAAGGGGAGGCGCGGGCGTCGTTCTATTTTCTTTTTTAGCCTTTTTGGGCAACGCAGGCGAGTGCTTTAGTGGATGCTTGGCGAAACGAGTCGGATCAACGAGTGGCGAGTATAATATAGCGAGCGAGTACCAACACCAGAGATATAAAGAGAAATGGTCAGCGATTGGATTGAGAGAGAAGAGGTATTGGGATTGTGATTGGGAATCCAGGAGCTTATTGGACGGATGAGTGAGTGGGCAGGTGAGATTCGTTTTAGATGGCACAAATGCAGCAAGTGGCAAGTAACGGGTTAACAGGCATTTAGTGAGCGAGTGCCACATTTTCACGATCTGATTTCTCTGGGATCTAATTATTGATTTATGGATTTCTGTTCCCAATGGATTTTTTTTTGTAACTAGAGTTAAAACTAGGCCGAATTGAAATCAGTTCGTGAAAATGTGGCTGGAATTCAGTTGAAGCAGACAGCGAGTGACGAGCGACGAGTTGGGTCAGCGAGTCCTGGTCCTCCTCGTCCCATCGCCTCCTCGTTATGGCTTACTTTTTCATCAGCGAGCGGACCTTCTTCATCGTTCGATTGAAGATCGTCTTGTTGTTGGCCGTTCCCCCGGCACTGTAGTTGGAGCCGAGGGACGAGTTGGAGGTCTTGTTGCTGGTCAAGCTGGCTCCCCGATGGACCGAGGCCGAGGCCCGCTGTTGATTGCCATGCCTCAGGCATCCATCCGGCTGATCCTCCCGCTCGCTTTCCGTTGCGCTGACTCCATCGGGACTCTGACGCTCCCTCACTCGCTCCCTCGCCGGCTGCGGCGGCCGCTCAGGTGTGGGCGACTTGGATGAGGAGGAGGTATCCCTTCGCTGCGGTTGCGGAGTCATTGGAATGGCCAGGTTCTGCATGCTCTGCGTACCCTCTGATGGTTCTCCAGGGGGAGGCAGTAGCTCTGCTAGAGTTTGCTTGCTGAGGATATGGTCCAGACTTCGCGACTTCCTGTGTTGCTGCACATTCGCCGGAGTGGCCAGGCTATGCTTGTCTCGTCGGGTCACTGGCTCAATGGCAGCTGCTGCCGCCGCCACCTCCTCCTCCTCCTCCTCCGGTTGCAGGGTGCACGTGGAACTGGCATTCGTTAGAGCTGTACTTCCCGCTGTGACCATCGCCGCAACTGCTGCTATCCTTTGCTCAGGAGTTGCAGGCACCGCGCCCGCCTGATCCAGCAAGCCATCCACGCTGTGCGATCGATAGCCATTGCCCATCCCGGAACCCGGTCCATGGCCCAGTCCCGCCGCCGAGCTCCGCCTGGGAGGCAGATACGTCAACGGCGTCATGTTCTGCATGGACGCCGAGCCGGCGCCGGACTTGTGGAGCAGGGCGGCCTGCTGGGTGCGATAGGGGGGCAGCATCTGGGAGCGCTTCGAGGGAGCGCGCGAGTAGCCGCTCAGCTGCGAGGTGCTGCCTCGTTGGCGGGCCGGCGAGGGGGATTGGCGGTACCTATTTGCCTGGTGATTAGCTGTGAGCGCGTGAGTCGGCGTTTCAAGCGATTTCGAGTGTGTGTGGCAACCAGAATTAAATCAATTATTAATTGGTAAGAGTAAAGAGTAATGGGTGGTGAGTGTGTCGGGTGTCAAGTAACGAGTATCGAGTAGGGATGAGTGGTGAGTAGAGTTGGATGAGTTGAATGGGTAGAGAGTTGTACTAGAGAGTGTGTGACTTGAGGATCTCTGCTTAGGACTAAAACATAAGTATTCGAGTTGGCTAGCTCTGTAAATCTTTAGCTTAACTTCGCTCACTCTACGCTGGAGCCGCCGCCTGGGGACCCTGGCTTGAGCTTGAGCTTGGATTTGAGTTGGAGTTGGGAGAAGTAGTAGTAGTAGTTGAAGTACTCGTTGGCCCACCTTGTCCGCTGCCATTGGCCGTGGCCATTAGGCCATCCACCACACTGCCTGCGCCGCCTCCGCCGCCGCTGCCGCCACCACCTCCAGATCCTCCTGCTCCTCCGCCTCCGACACCGCCCTGGTAGTCGGAGTCGTTGCTGTGCATTCTTTGGTATGAGACCGAACCGGGCGTGCCGGGCACCATGGCCGCAATGCGATCGATATTCTTTTCGCCGCGCAAAAATCTGCCGCATCAGAAGAATGGGAATCGTTTAAGTTTCAGTTTTGAGTTGGTTATCTGGTTATCTGGTTATCAGGCTATCGGTAATGGAGTACACCATCCTAGTCCCAGGCTAATCCAGGTCTAAATGCGTCGCTTAATGTACCTTTCGAGCTTATCGATGCAGGCGTCCTGGTAGTCGTGGATCCAACTAACCCCGTTGAAATGCGCCACGCTGCGCATATCCTCCGGCAGTCGCTCCACCTCCGGCCAATCGAAGTGCTGATCCATGATGGGAATAATGTTGCAATTCGAGTTGAGGGCGGCCACGATTTCCTACGATTCATAGAGCAGAGTGACCCATTGAGTACAGTTTGAACGCGGAGCTTGGGTACTATGATTTAGAGCTACTCACACGATGCACCCAGTCCTTGCAGTCCTCGTCGTTGATGCAGCGATGCAGGGCCTCGGGTGTTAATACTAAGACGAAGTTCTTTGCCTGCCGAATACTGTTCAAGAGTCCGTTGTCGAATTTCCCGGCCTCCAGGCGCTCCACGTCAATGAACACGGAGAAGCCGCGCAGCTGCAGGTGAACCTAGAAGAGGGGATAGAAATCTTGTAAGTAGATGTACTCTGTGAGATATATTTCAATATAGAAGTGAAGGCAGATTCCTGAATGAAAAATTTCATCAAAAATTCCCCAAGGGTCACCCCTGCGTATACGTAATTCCATCAAGTATACGCACCTTGAGCAGACTGGCCAACTGGGATCCATTCGAGCGCCTGTAGCTGACAAACACGTCCAGGGTCTTGGCCATATTCTCCTCCGATGAGCTGGGCAGCGAGTTCTCCAGGTTCTTGACCGCATTCAGGATGCGCAGCCGATGGATCGAGTTGTGGATGCCGCACTCCGTCATCAGCATATCCTCGTTGACGTGCGGCAGCGCACACTTATCGATGCCGGCATTTAGCATGGCGTACGTGTACGTGCAGTAGTCGGTGCCGATCTCCGAGAGGAACTGGTGCATCTTGGCCGTGTCCTTGGAGGAGTAGTCGGCCATGCGCTTGAGATTTTGCAGCTCGCGCTCGAAACGCTTCAGCAGGATTCCATTGCCAATGCCAATGTCAGCGCGCAGGTTGTCCTGGTTGAGCTTCAGCAGCAGATCGCCGTCCACCTGCGACTCCTGGAACTTGTCGATGTAGTCATTGAAACCGATCTGCTTCACCCACTCCTGCACATCCTCCACGGACCACAGCGGCACCTGCTGGGACAGCTTGTGCGGCACCGTCTCCCCGATCAATCGCAGTGCCTGGGCGGCGAACTTGGAGGCGATGGCATTGGGGCAACTGGCCACGGTTTTCAGGGCTTCGATGGCATTGATCTCCCGGAAGATATCGGTGTTGCCCTGCTCCCTCTTGATGCCCGCCTCCATGCAGAAGTGAAAGGCAGCCAGATTGCGGGCCTCCTCGCGATTGGAACTCAGGACGGGCACCAGGCGCTGGAGCCAGTGCTTGCTCTGCCCGTGGGCATGGGCCAGATTGGATCTCGCAAAGGCGGAGGGATCGTGGGAGGTGACAAAGGGCTCCACCAGATCCAAGCAGCCAGACTTGAGCACCTCGGCTTCAATCTCCTTGTTCGCCACCAGCACAGCAATGGCCAGGCAGGCATAGTACTTGATGTTGTCGTCGTTGTGGAAGGCCAGCGGGAACAGCCACATGGGCACCTTGCGCAGTATCATCTCCTCCTGGTTCTCGGCGCCGCCGTACAGCGACAGATTCGCCAGGGCACTGGCACAGTGGCGCAGGGTCTCCACATCGCTGGTGCGGCACTCGAAGAGCACGGCATCCAGGCCGCCCAGCCGTATCACGTCGGAACAGGTGCCCTCCGAGTGCTTAAACAGGTGCTCCAGGATGCCAGTGCCGACGCGGGAGTGCTCCATATTCGACTTCTTGGTGCAGACGCAGGCCACATTCACCACCTTGTCCAGCCCGTTGTCCACCACATGCTTGCGATTCTCGGTGGTCAGGCACTGCTCCAGGAGCTGGGCGGACGAGAACTGCAGTTCGGGCTTGACACAGTTCTTCATCAGCAGATCGAGGCCGCCGCTTTGGCGCAGTGAATTGCACAGCGAGTAGCCCAGTTCGTGGCCATGTGTTGGCACTGCCCAGGCTCGTCGTATCACCTCGTTGATCTTCTCTAGGTACTGCGACTTCTCCTTGCCGCCTACTGAAGAGTGGGCCACCGCGCCACTCCCGGCGCCGCCCCGCTCATCGTCCTGCAAGGAGCTCACTATCGAGGTCAGCATGTTCGAATACTTGTTGATCGTCTGCTCGATCTCCTGCTGACCGCTGCCCGCTGTCAGGGACTTGAGGTCGTCCAACTTGAGATCGGTTAGCTTCACCATCTGGCCGTTCATCGCGGACATTTGGGAGGAGCTGGTGATCATGCTGCTGCCGGAACTGGAGACGCCCTTGTGCGTCATCGAGTAGTTGGCCTGCGAGGCGGAGGACACGTGCTTCTCCTGGCTGATGATACCATTGGAGGTCATCATCTGCGACTGCTGCGACTGCGAGATCGCCTTCTTGTCCGCGGAAAAGTTGTCGCTCTGCACCGTAATACTGGTGGCGGCCACATTGTTGCTCGCCTGCTGTGTGATGTCGCCGGTGCGCAGCGAGAGCGCTTCCTGGAATGTCCAGGTGAAGTGGGAAAAACGGGGGATACGGTTAGTAATAAATATACGGTAATAGTAATTAATGGTTAGTTAATTTATATATAGATAATAACATGCTGCAAATGATCACGAATAACAGAAGGACTTCTAAATGCTTAAACTTTTAATATAAATACCATTAAACAATAGACTTGTAGACACGTATAACAGATAATAGTTATACTTTGGAATTATTTGTAATCATGAGTATATTTTAGACCTAATCGAAAAGAATGAAAAATGCTATTTAAATTCTGAACTGCTTTATCTAACGGTTTTTGATATATATTTTAGGTTTAAGGTATCATCTAATTATAACAGTTAAACAGTTATAAATTAACAGTATTTTAGTAAAATGTTTCTAGATCCTGGCACAGGCTAACCGATTAAGTTTGGAGACCTAGTTCCCAAGTTATACCGAATTAAACATACATATTAGACTTCTGCATGAATGCACCCAAAACGCTAATTCTAGAAATTCTAGAGAAATATTTCCTGTATTGACAGGCAGTGTTTTTTAGTGTGTGAGTACAGCAAAATTTCTTTACAGTACTGTACAGCATTTTTCTGTACAGTAGACTAACAGAAACTTTACAACTGGTATGTAAGAATAAAATAAAAAAAACATAGTTTTATTTACTCTCCATTCCGTTGCTAGTTTGTTGCATTTCCTTTTAGGCGCCAAGTTAACATCGGCGGTAGAAAGACTGTACTTTCGGCTATTGGCCATTATGTAGCACTTGTGTTTTACTAAATTCGATGTGCTTTTTTCAAATTTGTAAACATTTTTGCACCAGTTGCAAACCACTACATCAGACGTCTCTACTCCGTTTTCATTAACAATGCGAGAAAAGGTCTGCCACACTTTGCTTCGACCATGAAAAACGGAAGGTTTAAGTTCACCAGCTAATAATTTCGATTTTATTATTGCGGCGTACTCTTTAAAACTCGGCTCATTTGATATGTCCAACGTTAGAGTCTGAATTCAAAAAAATTAGATTGGAAATATACTAATGTATATCTTATTCCAAATTAATGGCAATAACTAATTTTTACAAATGTTGTTGGAAAATATTGAATTCATCTGTACAGTACAGTACTACGTCGTTTCAAAGCACACTTGATGTTCGATTAATGTACAGTTTGTTTGGAAAAGTAAATCCATATAGTGTACTCACTTCAGAACACTAAAAATGTTGTGACATATGAAGCTAGAAGCGAGTACATTCATGCAAAAGTCTAATACGTATCTGTTCTAATCTACAGTAAATCAACTGTCATATAACTGTTATACTGATCTAGAATCATAGCAAACGAAGTCTACAATAGTCTCAATAACTTGTATAAAACCTTTTTACCAAATGATTTCTTTCTCAGTAATTTAAAACCTTAATAAATCACAATTTATTCTAAGAAAATATATTAAATATATAATTTCGATAAAAATATAAACGCAATTGTGGTTTTAAGTCTCAGTTTAGTTCGTTTAGTAACGCCCCCTAGCTCCCCCCTTTGTATACCTTGCTCTGCTCCACCTCAATGGGAATTTCGCGCACATTTTTCTTATTGTTGCTGTTGTGATTATTGGGTGTTGTAATTGCTGAGTGGTTGTTGTGATTGTTGTTGGGCGTAGGTGGTGACTGTTGTTGTTGTTGTTGTTGTTGTTGAGGAGCAGGAGAAGAAGGTGGTGGTGGCGAGAGTGGACAGTTGCTAATTGGCTGTGGCTGTGGCTGTGGCTGTGGGGGCGGGTTAGAACTCTTACGTACTCTGGTGTGCGAACTAGAACTCGAAGAGGATTGCGACGACGACGACGACGAAGAGGAGGAGGAGGAGGAACAGGCTGAAGCCGCTCCAGACATTCTGACAGCGTTGGATGCCGTGGACATGGTCGTGGCTGCCGTAGAACCCGCCGCCGTCACCACCACCTGAATGGGCTGCGGTGGCGGGGAGAGCGGAGCGGAGTTAATACCGAAGCGATTCGGTGATGTGGTGGCCACCGGCGGCGGCGACAGTGGCATCTCGACAATGGGGCTGGGCGAGCGGGTGGGCGTGAAGTCGGATTGGCCGCTAGACCGGAAGATGCCCTTGCGGACGGGCCAAGGCGCCTGATTGGACATTGTTTCCTTTAAAATCAGCAGAAGATGTCGTCGACGGAGGCAGGTATTTCAATGCCAAAGTCGGATCACTCTAAACTCGTGGTATATACAGAGAGGCGTATGCTTCTGTTTCGTTTGCGTATATATATATATTTTTTTTTCAGTCTTATGTACTTTGTATTTTATTTATTTTCATTCACATAAAAATAGCGCACAAATTGGCTGCGTCGACGTTGCCGTCACTTTCTCTGTGTGTTTTGTGCTGGTGCTGAATTATTTCTTGCTGTGTATTCGTATCTGTGTTATATATATTGTGTGATTATGTGTGTGTACTATGACACTGACCGACAAAGAGAGCTTGTAATATTTTACAGTTGGATGGTAATTAACAGGCACTTGACACAACGAGGCATATGGCATGACCGAATCGAACGAACACTTGTTGCACCGCCTTTGGCTTGTGGTGGGGAGAGGGGGGAAAACTTAACGAAGGAATTGGTGGTAGGAGCTCACATAGCGGCGAAAGCGATAGGCCATCTGTCGTTGGGTTTTCGAATTTCCGTTCTTAAGCTATATTTCGTTGGGTTTTTAAGGGGTTTCTCGGGTTGTTAGCAACAAGCTTTCGTCAAGTTCTAAAAACTCTTTCTTCGAAGGGGTTTCGATGTTTTGATGACACTTTTTTCAAATATTTTCTTTACTTGTTCTTTTCGTTATAATTTCACCACTGTTTTATTTTTTTTCAGAATTTGAAGGTCGACTCTTGCCACTTGTCTACTCGTTGCACCTGCGACAATATTCGCTTTCGTAAACAATAATCGCGTTACAATTTTCTCATGTATTTTAATTAGGAAGTGTTTTGTCGTCACTTGTTATTTGTATTTAGTTCGATTCAGTCACAGACACACATCAGTTTCGACTATATGCAAATGATTATAATGTTCTCTGCTATTCAATTTAACATTCTCATCGACTATACATATATTTCGGTGACTGAAACGCTCGCGTCGGTGGTCTATCTGCTACTGAGGTCCCGCTTGTCGCTCTGCGGCATTTTATTCTGAAGAATTTTTGAATTATAATACAACGAGAGCTAGAATACTTGTTGATGATCGTCTATATGCAAATGATTATAATGTTCTCTATTCCATTTAACTTTCTCAACTATGTACAACACATATATTTCGATGGTTGAAGCGCTCGCGACGCTCATCTAGCCGCGTGTCGCTCTGAGGCGATTTATTCTAAAGAATTTCGAAAATAATACAACGAGAGCGCACACCATCCACGAAACAAACACGAAAATTTCGGAGCTTTGTGCTCCGTGGGAAATAAATCAAAAATGGTGAAATGGGTGTTGGGGGTTGGGTGTTGCTTCTCCTCCACCGATCTTTCTTCTGGGAAATAATTTTGGGGCTGTGCGTGCTGTTCCTTGGGTTTCGAAGCAATTGACGCAAATGTCCTAATACCATTCCCGGATTGTTCGCCAATCCATAAAAATCGTATCAAAGTATTTTCATTGGATTTTTTATTATTGTTCAAAACCCGAAAGCACTTGTTGGGCTTTGCACATGGAGCGTGGCTGTCGGCCTAATTTTTTGGCACAGACCCAGGCACCAGAATCCATTCAAATTAATGCCCTCGTGTGAGATTTTATATATATTTTTTGGTATGAATCGAATTTGGTATTTACTTGTTAAGGGTGTTCTGTGTCTGATGGATGGGGATGATGATGATGTGTTGATGGAGAGGTCTATAGTAGGATCTTGAGAGGGGAATTTTGTAGTGTTTTAAGAACAAAATCACACAAAATATTAATTGGAAAATAACCAACAACCTTAAAATTGTAGGAATCCTGACTCAAAATCAATTAATAAGATGCCAAAAAGTATGCCACAAAATAAATATGTCTAGAAAGTTAAACCTTTTTAGGGCATACTTTTGGTCGCTTTTAAAAATCGATTTCACATCTCCAGTTGCTTTGATGAAACCTTTAATAAAATGTTTTTTTAACAACCCAATAATGACATTGTTGGTGACCTTTTCTCTAATTATCACAATGCTCTATTTTTGTCGTCCTTGACATTTATGGTACTGCGTATTTGCAGGTTCTAGACCCAGATATATCCGTCAACCATAAAACAATAAATGCTAATAAACGTATGCAAATCAACAACCATGATGTAACGTAGTCTGATTAGATTAAATCTGTCTGTGGAACTGTGGTCTTTCCCTGTTTTTACCCATTCTGTGTAACCTGGGTAACAGGTCTCTCTCTAATGGCAAACATTTAAAACCGGGTGTACCTGAACTTTTCGAAACATTCCCAGGGGTTTTTCCTTCTTGGACTTGCAGTAGTTACGAATCAACTTGCTGGGGCTCCCGAGGAGCAGGCACTTGTTAAGGAACATTTCACATTACTTTCGCGTCGATGGGGCTGCCTAGTTTTTGGCGCCAGACAATCGATTTTCTTGGCAAAATGTGCGTAAGCAGAAGAGTACTTTCGCTACTTGGCAACTTTCGTTTGAGGACTGGACTGGCTTTGCCAGGAATTTGCTATTAACGCCTTGCCACTGGTGTCCCTTATGCGACCTTAACATGCACGCGATGAACTCCCAACTGAAAGGAGTGGTCTGAATGGTCTAACAGTTAGCAAAAGCTCTCGCTGGGGTGGCTCCCCTTTGGGGTTTCGACCAACTGCCCTTTGTTTAACGTTCACCCCCGCGGCGAAGCTTTATTGGGTCAAAAAGCTCTTGCCTCGAGGACAGATTTAAGGGGCGTCAACGAAGTTCAATGACAATTTACAGCAGGTTATTAACTCTGATTTTCAGGATTGGTAATCCGGAAAGGGTTTTCGAGAAATTTACTATTAAAACCAACTCAAAAAATAGAGCTACCCTTTAGTTACTTTACTAATTTAACAGTTACTTTTCGCTCACCTTTATAATGGCCGCATTCTCTTCCGTCTTGACGCCATCGACCTCCAATCGATTCCGCATCGCCGCCGAGCCCTTGCTCTCCTTGTAGTCTATATCTCCCGCCTGGAGGCGCTTCATCTCCGCCGAATTGCTGGTGGCCTGCTCGGAGCTGAAGCCATCGGTGACCACTTTGGTCTTGGACTCGGTCTTCATGCGCTTCTCCTGGAACTTGATCGTGTCGATCGTTTTGCTGGATCCGCTCAGCCCGCTGGCACTCAGCTGGGCGGCGGTTGGGTGGGTGAGGTCAAGGCCGCTGCCAAAGTGATTGTGCGGGCAGTCGTCGTCGTCGGGCAGGGTCACAATCACATTGCTGTCATCGTCGTCCAGATTCTCGAACGAGGCCCGAAGTCTAACAAGGAGAATGGGAAACGTTAATTGAAGGTAAAGAAAATTTTTGAGAAGAGGCCTGTGAGGTCAGGGTACTACCAATTAGTGTCTGCTTGCTAAGTTTTTTAATTATTGTATAAATTAAAACTATTTAAAAGTCTATCAGTCCTATAAATAAATGTAATGATAATGTTTTTTATTACTTCAAGGCTTCAAGAGGCTTCTCTACAGGCTTTGCATTCACTTAAAGCACATCTTTAGGTCTTCTTTTTAAACTAGAAACTGTCTTTAGAGAATTCCTATTCCATGTGTCACTATTAATCAGGCGAGCTGCCTATCTATGGAAGATGGTTACGCTGCAGATAGATAGATACTCTTTCGACGAGTCACCATTGATTGGGGAAAAGTTCTTTTTTGGTTTCAAAAGATACCAACACTCACTTCTTTTGCAGTTGGGTGATCTTGTCCTGGCTGCTGAGACCCCTGAGATCGTCGATCGACGGATGGCCGGATGTGAGTTTGGGCGCTAACCGACTCGTCTTCGTCTGGGCCATTGTGCTGGGCGCGGTTAGGGCTGATGGTGAGGATGTGGTATGTGTGGAACCGGAAACCGCTCCACCTGCAATTCGCTCGATGGCCAGATCGTTGATTTCCGACATGGACTTTTGGATATTTGTGAGATCTCGCTTGACCGCCTCCGCTTTCATCTCCGCCGACGTGGACAGGGCCTGTGTGGTGGAGGAGCTGGAGGAGGACGACGATGAGGAGGAGGACGAGGAGGTTATGTGATGGTGCAGGCGCTGTGACTTCTTCTCCACCCGCGTCGTAGTGCTACTGCTGCTGTTGACAACCTGCAAGGAAAAAAATAGAAAGTAATTATAGAGAGTTGTCATATTTTCTTTATTTTCTTTCTTTTTTTACTCAGGCTCATCACGGTCGGAAAATGCTAGGAATGTACACACAATGTACACTTTTTCCCCACATTCCGTAGTCTCTTTCCGCTTTTGTGCAAATACCGTATAGATAGATATCCGTATATATATATATGAATTTATATAAATATGCTTTACTGTCTGGCGCTATCTCAGCTGCTCGCATTTTATGGCCGAGGGCGCTTAGCGCGGTCTTTATAAATCAAATGAACCATTTGTTTTGGGATCGACAGTTGTGTTGTTTTGTTTTTTGGGGAAGCCATATAATATTTGACTTGCCAGGGAGCTTAGCTCCGGAAAATAGATGGATGGGATGGCTCTATCTAAATACCTCAATTCTGATAATTAGCCAAAAGTGCTTTATGGTTCACACTGCTTGATTTTATTAAAGATTTTTGCCTTGAAAGAGTGTCTTTGGGTTGGTTTTACTCTGGGAATTGACCCATAAAATATTTAGTTTGTTTTTAATTTTACCTAATAATTATATGTACATTTTTTATATATTTTCTATTACTAACTCTTTGTAGCTCTTGGATTATTTGCCTAAAGTCATTGACCCTAGGTCAGTAAACCTGATGATGCTCTCATCAAGCTTCAGTTTTTCTATAAAATTCATATATATCTGTGCTTATTATTTAATTATAATAAATTAGCTTTTGCCTTAAAAAAAACCATGGCCAGTCTCCGCCACTCATAACTTTCTAGGAAAAACCCAAGGAATACAATTTTCTATTTATGGTTTATTTTTGCCGAGAAAAAATAAGCCAAAGCTCGCTGTCGCCGTCGTGATTTTTGACAAATGTTCGTGTATTACGAATCAAATCTAATTTTGGCCAGGTTTTCAGGCGTCTGCCTCAGAAGAAGAAAAAAGGCAAAAGTCAAACAAGTTGGGCCGATAGTATAGAGTATAAGTGTGTGGGCAGCGATCGGTTTTATAAGGCGCTCTTCTTCATCGGTTTAAGCAATAAAACATATGTGCACATACATAAATCGAGCGAGCGAGCGAGCGCTTTGAATGGACATTGCGCATACGACATGTTGGCCAAAGCCAAGGCAAAGGCAAACATTTCGCACTTGTGCTCTTGCTTTCCGGCTGACATACACTTATCGGTACGGTAACACCTTCCAGTGCTTCCACTGATCAATAAATATTTTTTTCCCCTTACAAGTGCTGAGCGAGCTGTCGGCTGGACACGAAATCACAAGATTAGATATCGCCTTGTTTCTTATTTCCAACCCCTCCCCGCCCCCGATTTCTGCGTCATTTACTAATTTATCACAATGATGTTTTGTATTCTGCGGTGGACTAACCTTCTTGGCTCTGTGAGAGAGTTGCTTTGACAATTGGTAACTTCTTGGAAAACTCGTCTGTTTTCAATTGAATTTCATATTACGTATACGCCTACGTTTTGATAAAGCACTTAACTCGGGCATATATAGTATAGACTTGCTATATATATGTAATCAGCTCGGGATGAGGGTCTTATCAGACAGGGACACACACAGAGATACGAGAAAACGAATGCTTCACTTTTTAGCCCGCGATTTTCGCAACTATTTGCAGGACTTTTACTTTTCGGATTGCTTTTCCAACTTTTCACTATATATTTTGGGTTTCACTCTTTCGTTGCTTTTCTACTGCTTTTGTTGGTCGTTCGTCTATTCATTTGTGCAATACTGATAACAAAGAGAGTTCGTTTTAATTGTTCGTTAATAGGCAAAAAACCCACGATTCTTTGCTCATTGATTTCGTTCGGTACTCGTCGTCGTTCCGGCGAGAGTTATTATTATTATAATAAAAGGCGATTCGTATTATTTCTTTTCTTTTTTCGACAGCACACACGCTAGCAGACTAGGAATACAGCAAATTATTTCCGCCTCGGCTGACTGTTTTTGCTTTAGTATTTCTTGAATCTCTTGGCGCGCGTCGCTGGTTCGTTCGTTTCGTTAACTAAAATAAAAATGAGCGTTGAGTCCGAAATTTCTAGCTTCGCTGGCACAGCGTGGGAGCTTCAAATGCGGAGAGCTTTTAGCGCTGTCGCGTCGCTGTCGGCGTCACTTTAAAGTGCGATCGACAAGATACACTTGACGAAAGAGCTTCTGTGTGGATGGAATACTTTGAGAATTATAAAAAAAGCAATTTGTTACTTTATCTTTGAGTTTGTTTTGCTAAAGGGGGTTTATATAGGTATAAAGCTTATTTTTTAATTATTTTCTTGCAAGAATCTTGAAGATACATATACGAATAATAGGTAAAACTATGGTTTGTATAGCGTATAAAATATAGTTTTTTTGTTTACATGCTGTCTTAATGTGCAAAGACCGAGCAGAGTAACTTTTTGACATTTTCTAACAATTTATGGGTTAGCAAAAAAATAGATCATATTAAAATTGATCTAACCAAAAAATAAACAGAAAACCTGGTACTAAAAAACCTTACAGAGAAGGTATCAATCTATATCATTAACGTTGATTATTTCCACCAACACTA
The DNA here is from genome assembly GCA_008042675.1 of Drosophila seguyi. Lineage (NCBI taxonomy): Eukaryota > Metazoa > Arthropoda > Insecta > Diptera > Drosophilidae > Drosophila > Drosophila seguyi. The sequence continues at coordinate 156,074 of VNJU01003237.1, forward strand.
CTCAATTTAATCTAATTTTTAACCCCTTTTTCCCAGTGTAAAAGAGAGATAGTGAGAGCGAAAATAAGAGACAGCCAAGCAGCTAAATGGCAACACATGGAGGTGGCCGCTTTGGGTGTGTGTTGTGTGTGTGTTTGTGAGGAATTCTAGGAAATCAAATTGTAAATACAAGTCGGAGCGGCTCTCTCCCTCTGCCTTAGCTTTGTGTGTATGTTTCTTTTTTGCTTGTGGCTGTGTTTCCCTTCGCTTAATCTATAATTTATGCCGTGAATAATTTGCATTTCCATAATTCAGCTGCTAAGTCGGGGCTGCGTTCACGTTTTTGTCTAAGCTTTTCTAAGCTTTGGCTTCTCTAATTAACGAGTTCTCGGTTTATTTTTGTTCGATTTTCAGATTCAGATTCCAGCTCGTTGAGGATTGCCGAAGATTGTATCTCGTTCTGCTCATTTCAATTTGCGTTGTTTACTTTTCTGATTACCGAGGGGCCTTTTTTGCGGAGAGTTTGTTTTTGTTTTGTTTTCACTTAATATTTGAATAATAGGGTGTTAATCTGTTCATAATTATTCAGCAAATTTAGTTTGCTTTTATAACATTGTTTTTAATGATTATTGAAGCTGTTATGTGGTTTTTTGAAATTGATTTAAATACGTTTTAAATGATCTGGAATCTTTGAATATTAAGAGTGGGTTTTATTAGACGGGTTTTTGACTTATTCAAGTTAAGATTAAATTTTAAGAAATACTAATTATTAATTGCTTTGGATATTTATTCCTTTTTAGTTAAAAATTTCCCATAAAACTTTATAAACTATCATTGTTTGAGGAATCATTTATTTTAATTGGTCTTTTAATAACTTAATCTATTCATTACTTCATTTGATTTACAAATAATATTAATTGTGTTTTAAACCAATAAATAAATAAAGCAATTAAAGCAACAAATTAAGATTAAACATCACTTTCTATTCCTCAGAATCGTCACTATATTCTTTTCCTTAAGTTTACCTCAACAAATTCTGCGAATGGGGAAATCATATCGCTTAAATTGGTTTGCTAACCCCACTAAAATAAGGCCTTTTTCACCAGAAAACAAAAATTGTCATTGCTTACCCGAATCATTGACAGCACCAATGAAAACACAAAAAACCTGCGGCGATTCGCCGAAGCCATAGGTTAGGTAATTTGTGATTTTTTATTCCTCAGAACCATGAATGAATATATTTTTGTTGCTATTTGTGGGGTGAAAATCACATAACAATCAGAATCTGGACCACAAAATGAGACTATAATCGCAACCAGGATGTAAGCAGATAACGCCAAAATGATGAGCACACACACACACAGACAATCAGAGTCAGCAGGGGAAGTGGGGGAATGCGAAGGTGGACGGAACCGGAGGCGGGCCGGAATCGGAGGCACCGGCAACGCCGCCGGCCGACTGGGGCTGACGTAGAATTCAATGGCGACGAAGTGTGCCGGCAAGTGACTCAGCCTCCACATTTAAAAGCGAGTCAATAAAAGGCGGCAAGAGGAAGACAGTGGCGAATGCCGCTCTACCCAGTATTTGTTGGGGTTTATAGAAGGGGTATATTGGTTAGGGATATAACATATATACATATGTAGTTTAATGAGCTAAGAAATATGTAAGCTTTAGAGGTTTTAAAGGGTGATGTCATAATTTAACAAAGATACTAAGCAGCAAGTTAAAAATTAATCTATTTGTTCGATTTTCAGATTATTATTTTGCCTAATAATAATAATAATAATTCGTTAAAGAAAGTTATATATTATGAACATGGTTAAAATTAATAATACTTTTTTTTTATTTACAAATATTTGAGTAATATTTTAAAATCTTTTTAAGGTAGTAAAGATTAAACATTACATCAGGGCAAACCACTATAGCATACTTCTTGGGAGATTACAAAGTTTGGTGACCAATTGATGAATATTTATTCATTTGCTAAAGCTTTCTATATAAGAAAATAATATAATATGTATTAAATATGTCTCTTTCTATTCTCTCCGAGTTACTGAGTAATAACCTATTCAAAAACCTCACAATTATAACCATCTCTCACGTGTTTGTGCCTTAAAGATGCTCAACAAACAACTGCGTCAGTCTCTCAGACTCTCCACTAACTGAGGGAAAATGTGTCATAAACCTATTACAAAAGCAAATTACTTTTATGTTCACCTTGATTATGACCTGTCAAGTTCTAATTTAATAAATTAATAGGTGGCGGAAATTTTGTATCTGGTCAGGGGCTATTTTCGACAAATGAATGAATGGTCAGCGATGGAGGAAACCTGCCCATCAGTGCTACACATGAGTAACATCAAACAGGTCAATGCTATTATCATGTCAACACACTCAATCAAATCAGAGACTATTTTTGAAACAACAAAAATTGCCACAACACTTGATGAACTTGCCTTCCATCAAAAATTGAATTGAAATGGCTCAGTGTCTATTTTTAGGGAACACTTGATAAACTATCTGATTGGCAACTTCCTTATCAAAAAACGAAATAGGGAAAACTTGAAGATAAAAAACGTGTGTGCGATGGCTATGCAAATTCCAGTGAAAACCCCAATTCGTATCTTATCTAAACAAAAATCGTAAAAAAGAAGCATAAACAACTTGTTAACAGGTCATTAAGAAACGGCACGTTTTCTTTTATATTCTCCGCTTCATATATTTGTGGCAAACAATAAATAAATATGAATAATAATAAAAATGTTTTGTTTCGATTTTGTTGCAGCCGCAATGTCGCCATCGAGGCCATAAAATTCCCAAAGGGGCAGGTGGTAATCTTATCGAAAGGGTAGAAGGGCACTCTGCTGCAGCGTTCCCTTTATCAAGTGTTAACCTCTATACTTATCGGTTTGCAGAGCAGCTCCAGGTACCCCGATTAGGGGGTTCCTTACACCTTAAGTAATGCGTTAAAAATAGCGCCATTATGCCAGCTATGCCCGATTCCATACTGCTCAGTTACGATATCTGAACTGTGATGACCACAGCTGCGTCAGATTCTATTTTGTCTAATCGAGCACTTGAGTTCTCGTGGATTCGATTCAAAATCTTTGCTCCACTTTTTTGTTTTGTTCTTTTGGTATAATTTTCATTGAATGAATAAGTGTGGTTGATAAGGATAATATGCTAAAAGTACACCGGTTTTAAGTAAAATATTAATATACTCTTCAAGATAATTTCTTTGAGAACTTTCCAGTCCTGTTTATTATCTTGCTTACCTTAGACCTTACTCAATAATATATAACTTAATGTAATACTCTTTACAGGATGTTTGCTTATATTTATATAGTTTTTTATCTAGATAAAAGCTTTTCTCTTAATTTGTGTATATTATTTTTGTATTCCCTCTTACCTGCTGTGATGTGGATGTGGACTGGTGTGAGGTTTCCTTAAGACTACTGCATGAACTGGAGCTGGTGTTGATTTGCCTGCCATTCGCTGTGGTTGTGGCGGCCACCACACCGCCTCCGCCTCCGCAACCATTGCCCACAGCCACTGCAGAACCATTTAAGGTTGTTGGCGTAACTGTGGTCGTCGTGGTGCTGCCCCCAATGGGCTGTGGCGATCCATTCTTCTTGTGAAAACTCTCGATTAGCGATGATGCTGGACTCAGCACCCCGCTGGGCGAACTATCCGAGAAGTCTGTCATCTGGAGGGGGAAAAGAGAAGAAAGAGGGGATCACATGAGACGCGTGAAAAACCACTTTGAAATGTGAGCTTATCAGTGAAAATGGCTGAGAAAATATTTCCTTATATGGCAATGAGTAACCCAGAGATATATGAAGCAGCACTTAGCTCTCTCTCTCTCTCTCTCTGGGATTCCAGAGAAAACCAATCTCTGGGATAAGTGACAAACAAATAAAAAACTTGGATTCCCCACAATTAGGTATTTGCGGAATGAAGTACTCAAAACTCTCGTTCGTATGCAAAGCACGTGCCTATCAATAAGATTTATTGATTGCATTTATTAAAAGGCCATATAAACGGGAATTGTTAATCGAAAAAACCATGTTTTTACAAATCAATTATAATTATTAGTATTTAGTATAAATAGATTTATATGAATAATTTTAACTACAAAAATGAGGAATTCATTATGAAAAGAGTAAGCTTATAGAATTTACAGGCTGAGAGTTAGGGAGATTCATTCCAGGGAAACTTAAGTAATAAAGATATAACTTTCCTCAAACTCCAAATCGAACTTAATATATAACTAAAGTTTCCCTAGAAAGACTCTCCCTAACTTTCAGCCTGAAATCTATAATTTTGTTTACGCTTTTACCCCCTTTTTTTGTGGCCAAGTTAATGCAGCAGCTTTGGGTATTATTGGCGGCGGCGACTGGACCGTGAATATGATATGGCGAGATAAATAGACTTCCAGGCGGATTTCGAGGGGGATTTCGCCCAACAACAAACGGAATGGCCGATCCCAGGCTCAGCATAGGTTTCAGCGTTTCGAATCGCCCGATTTGCATTGATTTATATTCTTTTGGCTTGCTTTTGCGTGTTGAGCAATTAAAAATTTGCATAAATACAATGCAGTGATTTATCCCCACTCGTTGGAAATGTAATTAATTTTTCTGCAATACGATTTGTGAAATTCGATTTGGCGCGTGGGTCGTTTGTTTATTGCTATTTAAATCAGACAATATGGCTGAAGGGGGTTTATTTTGGTGTGGTGTGTGGGCAGGATCATAGACAATCTATATGGTAAATACTACAAAAGAGGTCAAAATACTAGAATGACTAAACGTTATGCTTCTACTCATTAATAAGTGATTCAAACTTTAAAATAACTCACATATTTTTTTATATTTATTATTTTGCAAATTTGGCTTTATTATCAGATGTCATTACATATTGTTTTTTATTTGCTAAAATATATTAAATTTTTGTATATAACCATAATAACCTATAATTAACTGTATACTTTTAAGCCCTTTTTCGACTGATTTAAAATATATAGTTAATTCTTTGGAACATATTAATATACATATTCTAGAACATATTAATATTGCTTAAAAATTAAAGCCACATCTAAATAATTTTTGTATAGACTTTTAAAAAGTAAAAAATGGTCTTTAAATATTGTAATTTCAGCTTAAAATTTTTTAAAAACAAATTTCAATAATTCCTACATCTATTATTCTTTTCTCAATTGTACACATTAAATTTGAGTCATCGCTTAATCAATATTTTGGCAAATTATTCAAGTTTGATTTTTGGCTAAAAAGAAAAGCAATAGACCCAAGCCCGTTACCAAGCAACCCGCTAGGCAGAAAGCTTTTCCGGCAAGCTTTCTCTGCGTTTTTCCCTAGCTTCCATATCTAATGCTGAGCTGCCGCCACCTCCAGCACTGGCTAGGGCCGCTTACAACACTGGTAACTGCGCAGGGCAGACCTGCCAGGGCTGCGGCAATAAATCAGCTGTGAGCTGGAGTAATTACTCACTTTTTTTTTGTTGTGGAAGAGAAAAAATCGAAGCTCTTGGTGTTTGCTTTTGTTTGTCCAATTACAAACACTCCAGAAGCGGAGAAGTGTGCAAAAGCGGGTGAAGTAACTCCGCATTTAAAGATGGAGCAAGTGTGGACTCTCGGCTGCTGCCTTTTGCTGGCCAGCGGCTCGATGGCGTCAGCATATGCCGACGTCACGACGCAAAATGTAATGTTGGGCAACAAGAAGACGCACAAGGAAACCTCTGCGACAGACAGCACCTCCTCGGTGGCGGCAGCCGGTGGGCTGTCCAGCAATGGCGTCTGCTCTCGGATGCTGCGCCATGTCTTCGAGAACGCCACGCCGCGGGATGAGCAGCAGGCGGGCGTCTTCGAGGAGTACAAGCCACAGCCGGACACGGTGGAGCCGCTGGAGGAGGAGGCCTATCTGTGGAACTGCCTCCAAGCCTGCTGCGAGAAGCCCAAGAACGTGACCACCGGCTCCTGCAACGTGGTGCTGGTCTTCAAGGGCAAATGCTACCACATACGCTGCCAGAGCAACGAGGCCTGTCTGCCCAAGCAGCGGGTGCGGCTGCCGAATGAGAAGGTACAAATGGTACTGGTCAATCCCGTGGGCGAGGCCACGTGGCCGCAGCTACTCAAGGCGGAGGCGGCCAAGCAGAATGCCGAGATTCTGCCCTACGACGAGGCGGCCCTGAATTTCTGGAAGCAGCCACGGCGATTGGGTTACTTGGCACGCAATCAGGTGGGTTTCCGACACGTATTAACAAATCTAGTTTGAGTCAAATATCGACCAAACTTCATTCGGCGAGAAGAGAACTCCAAATCAAGGAATAAGGTGTTTCTGTTAAAAACCTTTGGGACACCTAAAACCTTCTCAATACTCCTTCAAGTGTGTATAACATATAGTAATAATCACAAACCTCGTTCTCTTAGGAATCCCCCGTTTACGAAGACGACGACTTCCCATTGGCCGACAAGCGAATGAACCAATTGATCCTCCAGCCAGATGAAAACGATGTGCTGGCCAATGAAGAGCTCAACTTTTACGATCAGAACGCCAAGTTTACCGCCTGCGATCTGGAGACACCGTGTCCGCCACCTCAGCAATGTGTGCCTCTTCAGGCCAATGCAGTGCGGGGAGTGTGCAGCTGTCCCAACGGTTTCATTTGGAACAAGCAACGCAAGTGCGTGATGGCCGCTATTCCCTACAGCTCCTATCTGACCAGCAGCAATGAAGCCGTGCAGCAGGATGCGGTCGCGGTTGCGGCAAGTGAGAACAGCTCACCCGAAATAGCAGCTCCGCCAGGGAAAACCGAACAGAACAAGGATATTGTGGTGTCCGTGATGTCCAAGGAGGTTCGACTGCCCGAGCAGGAGGTGACACTCGCCGCCTTCACGGTTCCCGATGAGCAGACCAGCGATACCAAGTACAAATATTTGTGGACTCTTATATCGCAGCCCAAGGGACCCATGAATGGCACAATTTCCGACCAGAGCAAGTCCAAGGTGAAGCTATCGAATCTTTCCGAGGGACTGTACACGTTCAAGGTGACCGTGACCGGCGACAACGGAACCTTTGGGGAGGCAACTGCGAATGTGACGGTGCTGCCGGAAAATCGAATCAACCAGCCGCCGCAGGTGATCATCTCGCCCCGGGAGCAGATCATCCGACAGCCCACCACGAACGCCATTCTGGACGGTAGCACCAGCACGGACGACGACAAGATTACCAACTGGCACTGGGAGGTGATTTCTGGTCCAATTGGCTATCAGCCAGTCCTGCCGGAGGTGAACACCCTTCAGCTGGACCTCACCTCGCCGGGCAACTACACCTTCAAGCTCACCGTGACCGACTCGAATAACATTACCAACTCGACCACGGCCACGATAGCAGTTCTCAAGGAAACCGACTATGCCCCGGTGGCCAATGCCGGGGATGCCGTCATCTTGTATCTGCCGAACAATAATGTCACTTTGAACGGAACTGCAAGCTCGGATGATCACGAGATCGTGGCCTGGGAGTGGACCAAGGATGCTAGCGATGAGGCCAAGGCTGTGGATATGCAGAACACGAGGACTCCATACGTACAGCTCTCCAATTTGGAGGAGGGCATGTACACCTTTGTGCTCAAGGTCACCGATGGCAGTGGCCAGTCCAGCACGGCCAAGGTGCATGTCTTTGTAAAACCGCCAACGAATTCGCCACCAATAGCCGAGGCTGGCACAAACACAGTGAGTTTACAATGGGATAACTTCCAGATCAGATATATATTTATTATTTCCTCGTAGACCACCAGTTTGCCCATCAATTGGGTGCTGCTCAACGGCTCCGAGTCCAAGGATGATATTGGTATCAAGAGCTATCAGTGGAGGCAGCTGAGCGGACCCAATAATGCAGCCATCCTGATGTCCAACTCATCGGTTAGTGAGCGCTCAAACTTGCTAGTAAATTACTAAATAAAATATAAATTAATTCCACAGATTGCCAATGCCACCTCCCTAACGTTGGGTCTCTACGAGTTCGAGTTGAGTGTAGCTGATGAGAATAACAACACGGCCACAGACACCACTTGGGTGAAGATTGTGCAGGGTAAGAACAAACCACATTACTTTCATTTCATACTCAAAAATAATATTATTTTCCCAACTAGAACGCAATGCCGCACCCGTGGCCAATGCTGGCGGAGATCATAGCATCACATTACCCACCACAGCCATTTATTTCAATGGCTCCAAGTCCTGGGATGACCTGGCTGTGGTCAAGTATGTTTGGACACGCGAAGACAACAGCTTGGCAGCCGGTGTCGTTGTGGCAGACACCGACAAGCAACCCGTGATGATTGTAAGCTTAGAAAGTAGAACCTAATCCAAATGATATTAACCTGGTTTACACTTTTCTGTAGCTAACAAACCTCGTCCAAGGACGCTATGTCTTTAAGCTAACCGTAAGCGATGACCAGGGCCTGACTAGTTCGGATACTGTGAGCGTGAATGTCCATCCCGATCCCCTGTTGATCCACCTGGTGCAAATGACCCTGCCCATGGGCGTATCAGTGCTCTCCCAATCCGAACTCGATTCGGTGGTTCAGAAACTGCAATTACTGCTGGGCGATGAGAACAAAATCCAGGTTAGAGAGCTCAAGTACGATCTACACACGGATGCGGCTGTTCTGGTCTTTTATGTGAACGATGGCCAGGGAAAGCCCCTGAATGGACTGCATGTGGAGCGACAGTTGAGGGCTCAACTTCAGAAGGATGCCTCCATACTGGGAGCCCTCTTTGTGGATATTCGCACCACTGTTTGCCAGAATGACTGCTCCGCACATGGCAGCTGCAATCCCACAACGAGAGCCTGCATATGCGAGGCATTTTGGATGCCCTCGGCGGGTTACTTCTTTAGCAATCAGGAGGCCAATTGCGGTAAGTAAGGCGGACATCCTTTTTTTATAAGAAATCGCTATATATACTTAATATTTCCCATTATCCTTCAGATTGGTCCATTTTGTACGTGTTTGTCGGCGTAATTGTGGGCTGTCTGCTGCTATCGGGAGTATTTTGGGGCATTGCCTGCGCCTGCAGGCAGTCAAAGAAGCCGCGTCTTCGCCAAAAAGTGCAAAAGTATGCACTAATAGGCAACCAGGATGAGGAGGCAGCCAGTTGTGAGTCGAATACAAATGAGAGTGCTACCGGTAGACTAACTATATGTTTGTTTTCCTGCTTAGATTCGCGCAACACTTCATTGACCGAATCGGAAACGGATTCCGACGTCCTGTTCGAGACACGCACAAAGTCCAACGGGGGACTGGGCAAGCACAGGTCGCACAATCACCACGGAGGACATGGAAGCAGTGGCGGCAGTGGCGGCTCTTCGGGTCGTGATGGCCACAAGTTGATGGCTCAAAAGCTGGGCCGCAAAATCAAGGCATAAACTTAAGCAAAACGAATATATGTGTGTGTTAGTCGATCTACTATACACAGGGGTGAGTCCATAAATCGCCGTGGATTTCAAAAGCAATTCCATTCGAAATCCTCAACTTTTTCTGTGCCACCCCTGGACAGTGTGCGTGTGTGATATCTATTTGTATTTTCTATATATTTATATATTTACTCGGAAATCTTTTGTACTTTCTGCATACTTGTATGTACACGTGACTTTATGATGTTCCTTTATGTGCAATTAATGTTATTTACTGAACTTTACCTAAGTTAAGACACACTTGTTTGTATTATTTAAGCTGCTCCTCTGCTGCTGCTATGCAACACAAACTATTATTTTATATTTAGACTTTTAATTCGATTTTACCTCGATACTTTTTTATGTTCATGTACATATATATATATATGTAGAGATAGCTGTTCACAATCAAATGTAACTGACATGTAACTGCTTAAAAGTGCATTATGCCCCGCATTAAACGAAACCCCATTAGATGACATGAACTCTCTTTCGATTGGGAGGGGTAAAGACGGGGAAATCAAGGTAAATCAAGGCAAATCAAGTCAAGCATCATTTGTAAAGTACCCATAACTCAAGTGATCAGTCATTTATCACATTCGGCACACTCTTTCGGCTGATTTGTATGCAAAGGCCATCGCAACCAAGCGAGGAGGAGGCGGAGTATGCTGAATGCATTCGAAAATACATCTTCCTTTGACGATGTTTACACGACTCTTGTTGACTTATCACAGATTTGTTGTATTTTCTGGCAGCTTCTTTAACCCTGCGCGCTTTTAATTCAAACATTGACGCATTTCAGCCCACACACACGCGTCGCCAAACTAGGTTCACAGGCGGAACTCGTGCCAATTTTAGCACAGGGAAAAATAAATGTAACATCTAAAGGCAAACTTTAAATTTTAAATACTTTACCAATCTTATCAATTTGAATCAACATGAAATTGTGACAAGTTGATAAGAGAAATATGCAAAAAAAAATATATCAAACCAGTTTTGATAGGTTTAAGAAAATCATTTTGATAAAATAACAGATTGACATGTCCTCGGATTAAAGCGTCTGGTGGGGAGAAATGTCTTTATCGTTGAGTTATTTTGTTAATACTTTTTTATAAACTGTCTTAAGAGCTTAAGTTTGCAAGAAAATATTAAAGTGTACGAAAAAAAGCAGGTGCTTAATATTGAAATAACTTTGAAGTATTAACACATTTTTTGGCAGGATAAATCTTTAAATTTTAAGCTTGTCAATTGCATAATACAAATAATTAACCTTAAATATATAACAATTTGGGATTAAGAATGCGAAAATGCCCCTAAGAACCTCAGACATTCTTTAAAAATTTGTTACGAGTTCCAAAAAAAGTTTATTTGAATGAATTCCAATAATATTTAAATGATATATTTCTATATTCGTTTCAAACTCGGCTTCCCTACAATATAATTTAAATTACTAAGTTCTTAAAATTTTCTTTCTGTGTAACAGCCAGCCAAAACTGTTTGTGTTACGTTTTTTGGCGAAATATCTTTAAGAGCGCCGCGCTGATTCGCTGATTCAGTCGGAGCCATGGGGCTTAAGTATTTGCGTGCTTGTTATTGATTTTAGCCGGATTTGGCCGGCTCAGCTTGGTCGTGGTCCTGACCCCCGTGCTCCTCCGCCGCCTCCACCCCCTTGACTGTCACGCGCGACCCATTTTTCACAGCTGGGAGCGGCCGAAACACGCGATTTTCCCATATACCCCAACCCATGTGGCGCCTATAGACCGACGCCTGCCACATGTCATGACCACTGTACCTTTGGCTGTCCTTTGGCTGTAATTACCCCAAACCTGTGCCGACCTTAGAGGGTTTTGCATGCCAAAAAAAAACAAAGAGAAACCGAAGGTGAGCAAGGTTCTTGAACTCTTGTCCAAAAAACATGGAGGAGGAGGAGGAGGAGGAGCTCTCCACACCCAATGGCTTTTCGCTTTTCTTGGTATTTAAAGCTCTCTTAATTGTTTGTTTTCCCCTCATAAGTCTCAATTAAACGCCTTTTGCCCGAAGGAATGCCACATTCAATGGCCACTTCCACGAACACTTCACAAATTATGAATTTTAAATTTCTTCATACCCGAATGGCCAACTAATTTGCATGATCTCTGATCTGAGATCTCGTAGCTGGCTGGCGTTGACAGTTTACAGCTGTCATGGGAGTTGGACAATAATAATCACAATCTGTGGAGATTCCCCCCTTTCTTATAGCAGGTGGCTACTGGTATTATCATTATTTTTGTCATTTGTCAAATCAGCCAAAGCAAAAATAAAAAGAAACGATTTTTTCTCTGTTTGTTTTTTTGTTTTGAATTCCTCTGTCGCTTTGAGTTATGGCCATTTTGCATAAATTAAGTGATGGCTTTATTTTGTTTTAAAATTATTATTAAAACGAAAACGAAGAATATATTTCACATAATGGAATTATGACAGGTAGATTGATTTATGTGGTACGAATGAGAATAAATAGGAATTGTACTTGAAATTAAACAAAAGCGATTAAAAAGTTAATTAATTATGTCAATAAATATGAATTTACAAGATATTAATAACTTCTTATTAAAATTAAATTAAATTTTATGAAGATATTTGTAAGATCAAAGTCTTCAAATACCATTTCAAATTCATGTAGACAATATTTCTTGATTAATTTTACTATACAAAAACATAGCTCTTAACTTTAATAGCTCATAAAAATGTAATAATTATGCTCAAGGGTATTCCCAAGTCGTCTTCGTTCGCCGACACTCTAAAAGCTCTAAAGTCACATTTTATCTTAAATTTTAAACTTGATGATTAACAGTGTTTTATTAATTTATCAACGCATTAATTTTTGAGGACTACACACAAAAATTCCTCAACTAAAACCCTTTCAAGGTTACCGGTTTTCTTTCTGTTTGGATTTGCATTCGATTTGCGGTTCACTCAAGCTCAGTTTCGTTCGGTTATTTCATTAAAAATAAATATAAAACTTTATCAATTAACATACAAACGAAATAGGGGAAATAGAGAACAGAACCCATAGTAGACTGACTTTTATGTTCGTTTTTGTTTGATTTTTATGTGATTTAAATGAACACCACATTTAAAATTGTCTCCTTGAGCCAGAGGGCGGGCAGGTGAGGGTGAGGGGGGGAAGAACAACATTTTTGCAAGAATCGTTGATAGAGCAACAAAGTGAGGGGGGAGGGAATCACACAAAAAATACAATAACAAAAAATTGGCACACGAGACAACGGTTGAGTGATTTTTAATGTATTCGTGACAATAATTTTTGGGCGCTGCTGATAGGGGCAAGGGGGGAAGGGGTTGCGGGTGGCAGCAACACCATAAAATGCTTTGTCTTGTCTGCTTTATTTGCGTTTTATTATTGTTTAATTAGTCCCTGGCATTCAACGATGAATGCCAAACTTTGTTTGTGTTTGCTGGCAACAGCAGTGGCAGTCGTTGCAAAAGCCACACCCCCTTATCAACCTCCCGGTTTTCCGCAAACACACAGTTAAAAAAAAATACATATATGAAATTATATTCAAATGAAGGTCAATTTTATAGGGAAAATAAGCATCAATAATGCTTATATAATTATAAAAATATATGAATGAAGTCTTAATAAATGGGGTCTCTTATATAACTTATCTTTTTTTTTTAATATTAAGTGATAGTGTTTTCGTATAATTCTATGAATTATTAATTAATTACTTTAAGGCAGTGGTAAAAAGCCATGATAATATTGATTGATTGTTAACCAAGTTGGAGATGAGTTTTTCTTGGGTACAAACAGCCTGATGATTGAGCTCATTAGAATTTTGACTTGTTTTCCAACAAAAATTATCTGTCATAAAGCCGAGTCTCGATTTGTAGAAATTAAATATAAATTTAAATGAAATAAAATCAAATTTACCATATTTAATAATATGAATTAAATTCTCAACCTAAAAAATCAAGCCCATAATTAGCATAAAATTCTTGTTCAAAATTAAATTTTAATCAATCAAATTAAGAAAAAATATATATTTATGGATTTCCAAATTATGAAATACCAGTTTCAACAGTTTTTGCCAGTACACTCTCCCTAGTCCCCAAAACAAACACCCACCGAGACTTTTCTCTGCTCATGAAGCAAGTTTATTGTTCTAGGGCGGCAAAATTCAAATGCGAAATGGAAACAGAAAAAAAGAGCAGAGAATAGGGAAAGAATTGCAAAAACAAGTATAAATTGTACATATATATATATATAGCACATCTGTAAGGCAAAGATCTTGTGTGGGCAGAGTGACATCTCGAGAAAGAGGAGACAACAAATACTGAGACTGTTCCCCAATTGGGTTTCAGGTCGTAGGTTGAGGCCGTCGTGTGGGCGAGAAGGCGATGATAAACAAGCTGGAAGTGCAAACAGTGAGTGCAAAAAAATTGATGAATGCTCCCTTCGAATAGTAAACAAAAGGAGAAGTAAACAGAAATCACAAGGAAACCATAACATTCTTAACAAATGGAACAATTTTCACTATTTCAGAAAGATAATAAGATCGTAAAAAATATGCTTTATTTACAGGCTTTAAGATGAATGAGCTCACTAGAATTTTCACATTAAGTGTTAATAATTTATATAATTAATTGCCCAAATGTCAAAAAATGTAATAGGAAAGTTACTAAACAGAAGATACCTTTACAAGCTTTTGGTAATTAGCTATATAACACCATAAAGGGTTATTTTATATATTTTTTGTTTGTAAACCTAATGATACTAGGAAAACCATTAAGATTAAAGTTTTTTTTATATAGAATATATAAAAAACAAACCTTCTATTAATTTACAGATAATTTTAATATATTTCTTTACTCTGGATATGTATTTATATGTATGTATATATCTTTATTAGAAAATAAACCAAATTATTAATTTAAAATAAACCCCTCAAAAATGTTACTAAAAAGAAGCATTTATATTTTTGAAGTACCAAATTCGGTGCGTATTTTCTTTTATTATTTTAAAAAACTCGAGTTTATTTATTGTTTTTTAATATTGAATACATTATTATTAAATTTTCACTTTGTGTAAGCCTCAGTTTATAAACTCATTAAAAACATGGCAAAACTGGGCCCAAAGTCAAGTGTTTAACAAACTTTAAAAAGCCTTTAAGGTCGTCGTTAGCTCTTAAAAAAACTATTAACTATTAACTAGTAGTAGCTTCAACATAAATATGACCTTTTTATGAATGGGGGAGGAGGAGGGGGAGTTGCCATAAATCAAATTCTGCTAATAGACTGAAATATGAACCACCCTTGAATGCTTGTCGCACTTACTGACTTTTCGCTACTGTCACCTTCGCGGGAGGCACTTATTTTGTGTCAACTTTCAGCAATTCAATTTTTGCACTTTCCTCGGAGTCTTGGCTTTCAGGCAAATAATTTGTAGCCGATGCACCTGTACTGCTGCGCACACCTGCACCTGCACGAGTAATGCAATTTGAGTACTCAAAGGTTACTACAACCTACCTACAAATTGGATGAAAATAAAGCGAGTGAATACTTACGATGACAGGCAGGCAGGCGGGCAGCGGTATTTCCGCTCCGACTTGCAAAACTCGCTTTCCCATTCAAATTGCAATAGATAATGCAATAATATAACGCTGAGCCAAGGGAAATCGCCAAAAGGCGGAAAATCGCACAAGTTCAAGGTTACCTGCTGCATTGTCGAGAGCTCTCGGCGATTGTATCTCAGAATTTGTGACTGTTCAAGAATTTGCAAATGCAGCTGTTGCTGCACAGCACAGGGACTGGCAATTAGTATCGTCTGCAATTTGTCTCATTAGCTAAAGATTAATCTAATGCACTCGAATTTGACGTTACATTTAGCCATTTGCGTGGGTGTGCGACTCACCTGTGAGCGCTGCCAAAAGTTAAATCGAGGGGAATGAAAGCAGGAGATATATGGGTATGACATAAATATGAGAAATATATCACAAAGTAAAGGTAAAGTTTTAGTTAGAAAGTATAGCAAGCAGTGCTTGGAAGGTTGAGCATATTAAATTTTATTATACACCTTAAGAGACCCTTGAAATTGGTTTGTTTAAAATATATATTAAAGACTTCGAGCTATAGGTTTCTACTTATTTTCTTGGTGAAATGATGTTCAAACTTATTGTAGCCTTAAAATATGACTTTTACTTTCCTGATATAACTACTTTTCCTTTTCCTTAGATAAACTCTGACAACTTAATCGTAGCCGCTAGCTGAATCACTATAAAGTTGTGATTAACATTTTAAAGTGTAATTTCGCCATTGCATGAAATTACAAATTCCCTTTGTGACTAGATTCTCATAAAGTACAAAGCTTGGCTTTAAGATAAGAATTCAATTTAAGTTCAAAATTTATTTTCTTGTCAGTTTTTAATTAATTAAATTTTACTTAGGATACAAATTGTAACCAAAAAGAAACCTAAAATTCTCTCCCTATAAGAACCGAATTTCTTAAAGAACTTCCAAAGCAAGGGTTGTTTTTTTAGAACAACGCCAAACCCAATCCCCCCATTTTCTCCCCGAACCTAATGACGCATTTTTGAAATGGAATTCATTGTAACAAAGTTAGATATATGTATGTCACATTTTCGGTAGTGTGGGTTCATCGTCGGGGTCAGATTGCAATCCCTGCAATGTGGGGATAGGATGGGTGTGTTTTCCCTTTCGCCTGCCACCCACTTTGATTGCCCGATTGCGTGGGCCGGGCCAATGTCTTTGGAACAAGTTTGTCGCGCGCTCTTGCGATTCGATAACAATTGCTGTGGCGTTGCTGGCTGAGATAAGCCATAAATAAACGGCGGAACCAGAAAACATTTCACCAACATACTCGCCACTCATATCTATGTAAGACAGCGAACAAAAACAGAATCAAAACTGGTTTCGCAGATTCTTTTCACCTGGGCGAAGTGCCAGCCAATCTCTCAGGTGAGTGAGTGAGTGCGAAGACCAGGTAAAAGTGCCAAATTGTACGAGTTAATGGGTTCTCCCTCTCTCTCTCTCTCTAAGTGTAGTGCATAATCGAGGCAATCGACCATGAAACTGAGCAGAGCAAAACTATCTACAAGATACATTATCCATTACCTATCTAACGATGGGTTTGTATAATATAGCGGGGCGGTTTGTGTACCCCTAATATAAACAATAACACGTTTTTTATGTCTTTTCAGCGGAATAGTTTATAACAGAATTTCCTGTTGCTAAAATCTCTGCTTTTGTAGAAAATATTGGCAACATTTGTGTTGAACATCCCGTACGGATAAAAGTTTACAAATTTTGTAGGTAAACTGTAGTTTTTTTGTGCCATAAAAATCGTAAAAATCTATTGTAACGCTAAATTTGTGATATGTTTACTTTTAAAAAGGGTAAAAAAGATTTTATTTTTCTTTGTAAATTTATAGTTTTTTAAGGGGAACTTGATTTTAAAATTTAATAAAATATGTTCCTATTATTTTTTTAATATTTAAGACTTTGGCGTTGTATATAATTAACAAAAAACAAAATGTTTTGGGCTTTATTCTTACTTTTACACTTTTCTACTAGCTTTGCTTTGAGTTATTAATTATTATTTAATTAATTATATTATTTAAATTATTTAATTGTTGGATTTTTTGTTTCTTAAAAACATTTTGAAAACTCCCGAAAAGTTGTACCTTTTGTTTTCACTTCACAAGATCAACATGTTCACACTTCACTAGCATTCTTACAGATCTTAATCGATCGCCTTCTTATTTATATTTCAGTGGCGTTCGCCCATTAGTCGTATAATAAAATAATCGTTATTTTTTATTGTGATTTATTAGTGTGCCTGCGATTTTATTTAGTATATTGGACCGCACTCGAGTGCTGCGATTTGATTTCAGCTTTTGCACGCGCGACGGCGACGAACACAACTGAGTTATGAAAACTGAATGAAAAGCACAAAAGCAGAGGAAAAGTAAACTTGTTTGCCGCCTCGCCGCCACCCCAAACAAAAGAGCGAGAGAGAGAGGGAAACAGAGTAGGGCTGAGCTTTTTGATTTAACAACACTGGCAGAGAGCTAAAAGGCATTGCCAGCAGTTGAAAAAAAGCTCATTTTAAAACTTGTTGCTCTTGTTATTGTTTACAAAATCTCCTGCTCTCTCTCTCTCTCCCTCTAATTCCCTAAAAAACACTAATTACTGCGAGAGAAGTAAAAAAACATGTGCTGAAAATAAGATCAAAAGAGAGTAAAATTACTTAATTAATTAATTACTTCTTTCCCAGTTTGTTTATCCTCTCTTTCTCTCTCTCTCTCTCTCAGCTCGATCTCTTTCTCTCTCGCACAACCGTTGCAAATTTGAATTAAAGCTTCTCCCTTATGATCTCGTAATTGAGTTGAGCCGCAGCTTAAGTGGACCGTGTGAGATCTACGAAGGCGCCTTTGGTCTCTCGGGGGTTTTCCCCCACCCTGGAAAACCATCTATGGAAAATCATCTTAATTGAATTCATTCATAAATTACATCTTTGAACTGGTCCAACCAGTCGTTTTATCTGGGAAAACATCTACGAAATTGGTGCCATAAGTCAGCAAATTAAATGAAAGGCTATTCGGTAAATGGTTTTTATTGATGTGGTGTTTCGCTTGGTCTGGAAATATTCTGAATCACTGGGCAATTGTTTTTCAAATGGATGTAAACAAAAAATTAATTCCAGAGATTTATCTATTTGTAGCGTGAACCTTAATAAATTTGTGGTTTTAATGGAGTTGTAAATGAGAATTTTGAGGTAATAATATTATTTGCAAACTGAGTAAAGTTCTATGGAAATAGATCATTTTGTAGTTCCTTTTTTATAGACAATCTTTTTTTATACAAATTCATGAGGTCAAAGCACGTAATTTAGATAAATATAAATAAATACAAAATAATATTTAAGTTCCACTGAATTTAATTACCATTTATTTTTATAACATTCATGAGGCTATCTGCTCAAAATGTAAAAAAAAAACTTTCCCAAGCATTAAACCCTTAGATCAAGTAAAGTAATTAAAATTTAGTTACTCCCATAGATGGCCATTAGTCTTATAAACAGATGGAAATGGCAGAAAAAATATACAAAATACACAAAAGATACATTTAACATTGGCCCTGTTCTTTTCCCCCAAAATGAGAAATGGTTGGAGGGGCAAAAAGTGAATCCCCCGATGCCAGGCAGGCTCTCCTGCTCCAACCGTCCGTTCAGCCGTTTATTTGTCCGTCGATCTGTCCGTTTTGTCCGTCGATCTGTCCGTTCTGTCCGTTTCCCCCCCAATTGACGTCAACGGCGCCGCCGACAGTCAGTGAGGCAGGCCGAAAGAGGCACGTACTGGAAATCAAATGATGTAGTTTCTACATTATATAGACAAAGTCGGCGGTGGAAAACAGAATACAGAAATAAAACATTCGGTTCCACTTTGGAACGAGACCAAAAACAAAAAAAAAAAAACCCGAGCAAATGCGCACAACAAAGATCCAGATCTTGGCTATATAAGCAAATACAACTATATATATATATATTTCGAGAACAGAAACAAAATCCTGGGGCAATCTAAGAGGGCCCCAGTGTTTCCCTTGGGTCAGGTCGAGAGTGCAAATCGGCAGCAGATGGTTCTTTATTCTAGATTTCTGGAACTGTTCGATATGTATAGATTTATATATATTTTATACCCCACTATTTATAATCAACGATTGGAAAACTGCAGTTGACGCATTTCCAGTCGACGCATTTGCCTCTCAATAAACAAAAGCCGCATGAAATTAATTATAAACAAATAGAGGCACGATTTCGTTCGATTTATGTGCCGGCAATTTTAATGGTTTGTGTTTTCTGTTGTTTTGTTCTCGGGATTTGCCAACGGCACGCCGGTTTGAAAATCTGAAAATGGTTGTTTATTTTCCAGAGCCTTTGGGGTTATTAAATGCTTGGCATTAAGCACCGATATATATGCGTTTTAACTTTCAGTTTGAGTGCGCTTTTTTGTGGGCAATATCGGGTGGCAGGCTCGTTAAGCGTTTTAACTTTAAAGTGACATTTACAGCCCAAGGAGTGCGGGGCTTGACATATAGTTTACAAATGTAAAAGGGGTCTTATATAGCCATACTTTAGATATAAATAGTGTTTGTTGTGGGTCCTCAAAATGCCTTGTTTTATAAGAAACTATTATATTTTTGAATAATTAGTTTTGTTTGCAATCTGGGTTTGTTGTAAGAATGTTTTTGATAGCTCTAGATGTACATGTTTTATATAAATTCATTGTAAACAGTTCCATATTTTAAATATACAAATTTTTAATATAAAATAATAAGAAATAAAATAACATAAAACCCTATTAAAAACCTTACAAAAATGTGTACAGAATTGACAGCCAATAATTGCAGGTTCATTTCTCAGAAATAATAAAACCAGTTAACCCATTTTGTTATCAAACGAAACGTGGCTAGAACTACTTCTATACTATATTCTATATTTCCTATTCAAGCCGGATGTATTTCCTTTAATTTGTGTAAAAAACCCAATCAAAGAAACCTAAATAGAACTGCAGTTTCGTTGGAATTCCACCCGCAGTGCAGTTCAGCTCTATTAGGAGAGACTTTGATGTTCCATGTTCCGTTTTCTATTAAAGAATGTCTGGTGTCTCCGCACAAACCAAACCGAATGGCATTGCGTCACAAATGCCATAGGAGAATCATAAATAAAATCATGTTTTTATATACATAGGTACCTCCGACCGTCTGAATCTATTGTGCCTTTCACTGGCCATTAAGAGGCGCTGCTGCCGTCGTCGTCTGGTTCTTGGTCGGCGCCGCGGGGTTAATGTACCCTGCGACCTAAACACTAAACCCTTGACTCTCACAATTGTTCCCTCAGTTTCGGGAACTAATGCTAACCGAGGGGCAGGGGATTTGATTGACAATTACCTGATAATGCTGCCGGGGAAATATGAGACGCGATCGCATGGCGGCTGCCGTGTGGCTGCCACTCGAGGTGGCACTTGCAGGCTGTGTTTGCGCCAGCAATGGACTTCTGGTCGAGGTGACAACCATGGTTTTTGTTGGTTATAAATTTATTCACTTCACTTTTGTTATTAATTTCTGTTATAGAAACTATCTCACTCGATCACTATTCGAAGGGGGCTTTCCCTTTGCACTCTCCGTTTGTTTACTTTTATTTATTTTGGAGCTCTGCTGTTCTAAGGGGGTTCGTTGGCATTTTTCCTAGGAATTCTAGGTAGCGGCCAAAAACAAAAACATATTTCATTTATATTATTATTAACAAGCTCAGCAATTATCATTCCTCGGGGGTTAACAACAGAAAACAGGAGAAGAAACTGTGTAATTTATCTGCGCATAATCGCATTTCGTTCTTTCGGCATAAACAATTATCAAAGCATCTGTTTTTGTGCTCTCGTGCTTTATTATGATTATTTGTATTTCCAATTTCGTCTGGCTTTTTGGCAACACCGTTAACCGTTGGCCACAAAAGATTCACGCACAAAGAGCCAACAGTGAGCAGGGAAAGGCTTACACAAGAAATGCCACAGAACTGGTTTCCGTGCCTGGCGGTGCCCCGGTGACAAATGTATCTGCAAGATACATAATACACAATAAGCGCGGCTGATTAAGACCTCCTTATACGGCTAGAATTGGCCCGGACTTCTGAGAATTCCCCCACATGACCAAAATAGAGGAGCAGCCTTTAAGCGAATCTTTTTAATTTCGTTGATTTTGAAATAGTCAAGTATTTAAAAGAGAAAAAACTAGAACGAATCTTAAGAAATCTATCTAAAGATGCATTTTTAAACTATTTAAATATTTCTTTAGCATTTTTTATAATCATAAAAGTTACTCTTCTTCCAAAACAAAGAAAACACCTTTCTGTATAAAGAATTAATTTTAAAAGATTAACCTTTGCATTTACATCTTTTCTTTACGATCTTTTTTAATGCTCTATAAAAGCCGAAACCTTTCTGGAAATTCCATGCCCTTTTTATTACACAAATTCCAGATTTTTCCATGGACTCAAACTTCAAGCCAAAGATGCAAATGAACCAGTCAGTTTTCAAACATTTACAGCTTCTTTTGGACCAGACCTTGACTCGGTTTCGACTTTGGTCTGGTTTTTCACACCTCTGGGGGCGTGGGACAAGTTCAAAGCCCACTTCTTAAAGCGAGAAAAAATAACTGAGACACAGATGTGACTCTGAAAAGCCCACGTGCATTGGGTTTTTCCCCACTTCCGTTCGCGGGTCTTCATGTAACTGGCTAATGAGTTTCCGCTTGGCTAATGCAGCTGTTACGGCCAACAAAGGCGTTAACCGCTCATTGCTCTTTCCTGCTGAACTTTTATTATTATTTTTATTATTTATTTTTTATTATTTTTTGTTGTATGCCTGAGTTTACTGACTATTTCAGGTATTACTGCCCCTCTGTGGGCGTCCGTCTGATTGATTTCTTGTCTGCCAAAAGGCGACGAAAAGCCTACGCAACGATCGAGCTTGTGGTTTTCAGTTTTTCCAAGCGTTTTGCGGTCGGACATTTGTTTTTGTGTTTGCTTCTAGATTCGTCGTCGAACTGGTTTTCTGTTGTTAACTCGTTTTATTAGCCCACTTAAAGTGTATTTTAGCAATTTATGTAGATTTATTCTTGAATATTCTGTGAGACCATGCACTCCTTTCTTGTTAATAAATATATTGCATTTTCATGTCTAAATTATGGGTTGTACATTCATTTTTATTTCGGTTTATTTGAGAATCAGATTTGCGAATTAATTCTTGGTATTGATATTCCACGAATTTCTGAATTTCTTTATTTATTTATCACACAAATTTGCTAATTTAGTTTTCCTTGAAAGAGCTCTAGAAACTTGCTCAACATTCGAGGGAAAATGCAATTGTACAGCATTTTATTTATAATTTTATGCGTATTTATTATCAGACACTTTTCCACATGCTTTTCTTTCTGTATCTCCGAACGTCACACATGTGACGACAAAAATATTAATTTTATTTTTAAGCACATACTCGTGCATTTGTTTCTTTTATTTATAGCTTTCGATCAATTTCAATGGAAATATTTTCCGCTTTCGCTTTACGCACTTTTTCACTTGGATTTGTAGCGATCTTTAGGCATTTTCGCTATTTCACAATAAAACGTTTATACAAAAGATTTATTGTATTGTATTTTTAAGGCATTCGCTGAGGTTTCTTTGTAGATTTTATTATATTTTTGTTGCTGTATCTGTATCTGTCGTTGTCTTCGAAAAGCGCTCCACGAACTCGACGTTTGAGGGTTCGACACAAGACTGAGGCCTGAAATTTTATTTTCTGACTCGATGCCTCGAAAAGAGAAAGAGAGAATGAGATATATATAGAGAGAGAGAGGGAGAAATCCCCTGAGAAAAAGAGAGCCTAAAGTGGGTGATCCTCTTCTTCTAAAACAACTTGTTTTTACTTGACGCTTTTGGCGCATGTTTCTTGCCATTTCATTTGATTTCTTTTGTTATTTATAAGATTTTACATCTTTCGCTTTTCGCATTTTTGGCAATGATCTGCGAGGTATTTTTTCGCGGAAATCTAGGTATGATTTCCCCTCCCCTCCCCTCCTAACATTGAGCTACACGTTGGCATCATTGTTTATATTTACCATTTTGTATTTATTTGTACGACTATTTTGTTTTATTTACTCGGTCTAAGCAAATAGCAAATCATCTTGAAAATCGATTCGTTTTAGGCCGACACACGTGCGTTTTAAATGGCTAAAAAATCTTTTAACATGTTTTTTTCCGTTTCTATTTTTTGTGTATTTTTCGTGGCTTTCTTTCAATCTAATTGATTTGTAGGTATTTGTTTATCAAATACTTTTTGTTTGCCTTTTGGCGTTTCCAGGAAATGGCAAAGTGGAGCGAAAATAAGCAAAACATTAAGCCGATTGAATGAAAATGCCTTGAACCCGATGTAAAGAGTTCGTTGCGCGGCCGAAGGTGGCTCCACCTACAGCTGGTATCTGTGCATCTGTCAGATACGCTGAACAAGTTGTATCTGCGGCCTCAGCAAGGCCATTACGCAGTACGTTATGCAATCCAACTGAGCTAATTCATTCGAGCCAATTCATCCATCATCATTCACGTATATCCAACGCATCCTTCAGATACTTTCGCTATTCGGGTCACGCAAATTAGTCACTAAAAAGTGGCACACTTTTCCCTTTCCTTTGAACATATTTAAAGAAATGTTTAAATTAATCACAACTTTGTCAAGTGCCAAGTCCTTCAACTGAGTCATTTGCCCATTCAGCAAAAGCCAAGCAAAAATGGAATAATACTTTTGTTTATTCGGAATTAACAGTGATGGCAAGAGAAGAGGAACAAGTATGTGCATTTTTAAACAATAAAAAATAAATAAAATAGATTATTTTATTTTATATTATGTTTCTTTTAAATTTTCTAAAAATATAAGATGAATCTTTCAGATAAACAATTCAACAGCCTTTACTAGTTGAAATATTATTTCGATTGGAAATAAAAAGATCAATATTCTAAATAATAAATCTGCCTTTGCAAGTATCTATAGATAGATAGATAGATACATATATAGATCAATAGATTCTTTATAAATAATAAAATATATATTTATATTTATATATTTTAAATTTAAATATATATTCTTCAGTCTACAAAATATAGAATATAATAAAAACACATCGAAGAATAATCCCCTTATATTGGGTAATTAAATCCAAAATTGTTCAAATTTCTCCATTAAATTGACAATATTAAAATTATACTTTTCTCTTATGTTTCTCTAATTTCCTCCACCAATTCGAGTGTTCACTGTACGCGTATTTTCTTTAGTACGTGTCTCTGTATCTGTATCTCAGCTGGTGTATCTATGTATCCAATTCATTCAGGCTTTCGCCTAAAACATTTGTGAGTCATCATGAGAGCCGTGATTGGATCTCCTCAATAACAACTTGCACCGATCTCGCGTTGCGACGAAGAAGTTTTTTAGCTCTGACTCACCATCGTGGGAGCTTTGCATCCGCATCTAAGAAGTTACGTCTTCCAAGACGTTACCTACAGATATCTTTAGAAACAGGATCAAGGAAGAATAAGAAAAAAAAGAGTTGACACGCCTTCCTTCCGCCACGCATGCGCCTCATCCATCGTCCGCGTTCTTATCGTTTTATTTTCTCTCAATTGGAATTTTCATGCGTAATTGATTTTTATGCATTTCTCCCCTGTTTTTTTCCCCTCTCAGAGATTGTTTATTTATTTATATGCAAAGCGTGCTTAACACGTTTTTTTCTCCTTCTCTCACACTTTCCTTGATTTTTGTGATTTATTTGTGACTCGGAATTGGGTCACTTGAGCGCTGGTCAGGGGAGTATAATTCCCTCATACAGACCTTAAATGCACAAGAGATTTGGGGGGTTCTGGTTTTCGAACTGAGGTAATTTATGCTGCCCCTGAGGGTTTTCACTGATTAACAAGATTCTGTGGGATCAATATAAGAATTGATATCATATATGCTCTTTTTTGGATTTAAAAGTTGCTTGTTTGGGGTCGGTTTTCACCATTGCTTTTAATATTTAACGGACAGTATAAAGTTCCGGTTAAGAAAAGTTGGTTTTGATAAAGAAGTCCCCTTCTTAAAACAGTTTTATTAAAAAATATTGTTTGTACTAGCGATTTTAAGCATATTTTAGTGTTTGATAGCACTCTCTGTTAGTCTTTATTTTCAAGATAAGTTACAGGAAGATAGAAAACCGATATGCTTAACCAGAAGTTTGTCTGGTACTTGTTTTTTTCGATCAGTCATCCATAATATTAAACTACTTACTAGACTCATTTTAAAAATCAATTTCTGGAGGTTTTTGTAAATAAACTTTTTTTAACAAAACTACAAATTAATGCAGTATTTAACACTATGGTAATAAGCTATTTTGAGGTCATTATTGAACGCTAAAAGCTCGATAAACTATCTAAGGGTAAATCTATTAAATTTTCGAATTGCGTCATTATTCACCTGTTATCGAACAAGTTATTGTGGCAACCCTTTGGCCAGTTCTACCTTCACAAAGGTCTACCAGCAAAGTGTTTACGATTTCAATTAGATGCTGGTCATAAATTACGTCGGCTAATCCCGATCGCGACACCTTACAAGCATCCGCATTTACACAGACACACAACTAATGACACCATCCACACTCGAAACTTAAAACTCAAAACAAAATTGTTTTGATTTGGCCGTGAACTGGGTAGCATATCAAAATAATTCAAGTTTGTCTTTTGTTTTTAACTCGGCAAGCATATATCTCTATTTCTGTTGCTATTCAAAACCAACAAAAACAAATGACATAATTGCTGATTTTTCTGAATTTCTGATCAAAGGAATTCGAGTGGGGAGGTACTCACCTTGACTGTGGGCATGAGCTGTGCATTAACTTTCATTTTAGAATCAAGATCAGCCTGGTCAGTGAGCTCCTGATACGTCTTTTCTACGGTGGAGATTGTGATCTCGGGACAAAGTGGTTTTCTGGGAGAATGGTTATCTCGGGAGACACAGTTGGTCAGGGATAAACGTCGCACGCTGCCGATGCGAAAGATGCCTCTACCATCACCGGTACTGGACTTCCTGCGACTTCGCCGGACCTTGAGGCTCCTGCTATCCTCACTATCCTTCTGGGGATCGGTGTGGGTACTCGTAATACTCAATGTTGTTGTCTTCTTGCACCACAAGCCGCTCAAACGATTGCCCATGCTATACGGATATCACATTAACTCGACGCGGCTTCTAGCGATAAATAATCTCGAAAGTGTGTGTTTACTGATTCTCAAGGGAGAATGGAGAGAGATGAGACTGTGACTGGGAATCGGTATCAGAGACGAACCGCTGCGCATCTCAATTCGGCAAATACTGAATACGGAATTCTTGCCGAAAACCACAGAATGCCAGACCCAAAACACAGTTGTCCGTCCGTTCATAAGTAGCTTTCAGACACCCCTGTCCTCTGTTTCTCTCTCTCTCTCTACTATATATAATATCTCGTGTGTATTTTTCGGTGTGTGTTTGGAAGCTTTAGGTTTATAATGTGAACAAGCCGCGAGCCGACTTCTCTGTTTGTATTTCGACTGGCACTATTCGCCCCTCGGTTGTTTGTACTAATCGATTTTTTTTCGAGTCGCTTGGCGAGAGCCTCCAACACACAACTCTCTCTGTGTCGCTCTCCGGGAAGATTCCCCCGACAAACCCAGCGGCAAACCCGACAAACCCGGCCACTAATTAATATGCTCGGGCCCCCTCCGTGTCGCACAGCCAACTTCATATAATTTCAACAACAGTCTTCTGCGACGACAATGCCGCAGCTCACGTTCTGCGTTGCGCCGGCGATGAAGAGCTTGTCAAATAGTTAAGAACACCGAGGAGAAAGAAATTAATTGATCTACAGACAGGGGCATGGCCATGGGAATACCCTGCAAGATCGATGGCGGGGGGAATACAAATCGGAAATAATAATATAATGTGGTATTTGTAGGGTATACTCTGCATGGGGATTACAAAATAAAGAGCTTACTAGATTAAAGAAAATATAAGGGGTGCTACGGAAAACTCTATGGGTTTTAAATCTCTCAAAAAGTTGTCTAAAAGTAAGCTGAGTTTGGTACCTAACAACAAATTCAGAGCATACTTTTAGACATATTTTTGAAAGCTTAGAAAAGTCGGGATACCTGTTCAGATAATATTAATTTTTTGTTTGTTAAAAAACGCGGTAACCCTGAACTTATTTTATCAAAACCCAATTCTTTTTTGAAGTCTTCCTGTAACTGCCATTAATCATACCCCTTAGATCAAATCATATCAAATAAACCTCTCAAAAAATTGTCTAAAAGTAAGTTGAATTTGGTACTTAACAAAAATTCTAGCATACTTTTATATATATTTTTAATAGGTTTCGAAAAGCCTGGATACGCTTTCAGATAATTGTAATTATTTGTTTGTTAATAGAACTAAATAGAAACCAAAGTTAACCCGAAAATATTTTATCAAAACCCAAAACTTTTTTTGTAGTCTTCCTGTAACTGCCATAAATCATACCCCCTAGATCAAATCATTATTATCAAAATATAAACATTTTGTATGTGAGTCAGCTGGTCACCTTATCAGCAAAGGTTTGAACAATGCCCTCCACAATATATGGGTCATCGTTTAGTTTCATTAATTAAAAGGTTGTTCGCTCATCTAATCTTTATGATCTGTGAAAACAAGTGTTATTTTGATGCCTCAAATCTTTAGTAGGAAATAATAATATTGGGAGACAACCCCATTCAGATGATCAATATACCTTGCGTAGAGCATTTCGCCAACAAGAAATTTGCTTAACGACTCACGAGCCATGCTAAAAATCAACGCCAATTGCCGATTATTCATACCCGGTATATCCATCCAATAATGTGGTTATAGCGCTATATACTCTGCGGACTCGTTTTTCCCCCTCTTTCTCTCTGCGTCCACCTTTTGAAAACGTGCTAAATGTTATTTATTAATTAAGTTGACGCTATTTTCTACCTATTTAGGTAAGGTTAGAGAAAGAGATAGAGTGAGATAGAGAGCCCCAACGAGGGAGAGAGTTATATCTGCCCAGAGCCGGTTTTGGGAAAGTCGCCAAGTCAGGGAGTGGTTCCAGACCCAGTCCCCCCATTAGTTCCCCAATCCAGAAAGAGTCGCGTGTGAGGTGTGAGTTATGTATTTGCTTAAATATGGCACTGCGTAGAGTGCACTTAGAAAAGCAAAGTGGTAACTAAATAATGTTCTAGAATAAATATTTATAATAACTCTTTTAGGGTTATATCCCTAATATTATTATAAACACAAAAAAAAAGTCCAAATAGATCATTTCTGGATAAAACAGCTATTCTTTTAAGCGTTACTAGGCTACCATGTTAATGACTTTTAACGCAGGCTCAACTGTATTTATTCTTCAAGTTGAGAGATTTCTTTAAGTGTATGCAAAACTTGAATCAGAATGGGCCTAAAACGCAATGAAGGGGGTGGGAAAGGCAAAGAGTAAAAGGCAGCAAAAGCTTGAGTGAGAGTTTATGGACACCATGAACCAAGAGAAGAGCTCCAAAGTGAGTCATGACCTTTGCTCGCTCTGCTTATTTATAAATAGCCATCGGCAATTATTCCGAGTGTGAATTTATAAAGCCAAAAAGGGCCAAATGAAGTCGCAACTGCCGGCATATGCGTGCTTGGAATACCCTCAACCATATTTTGGGATTTCCACTCACATTTAAATTCAGAAACTCTGTATTTATTTATACTTAAGAAAAGTACTCACATTTCCGTAACTCCTGATGCTCGAAGGACTCAGGCTGAACAATCTGCCCAGTTGTTGGTAATGCGTTGGAGATCCATTGCTGTGTGACGATGATATATCCGTGAACATGGGCGAGTGGGAATGTTCTAGGGAAGAAAGTATTTAATAAATTAACAAATTATTATAAAGAGAAAAGTTATTATAATGTATAACACAGAATTTACTAGGGCTATAAAATCCCTTGAGAACATGTCCAAAACTATGCTACAAGTCTACAAAAAAATAATAATATATTTTGGCATACTTTTAGGCAACACATAAATTTATTTTTAATTTCTCTGATACCTTAAGTCATCTTGTTAAGTAATTTATAATAATTATTAATGTAATTTCATTTCAATTTAAACAAAATATGTGTTTTTAATTTAATTTAGTTTCTATCTTTACTAAATTTTAGAATCTAAATTTTATAATCTAAATTTAAGATCATAAATTTTATACTCACCGCTCAAAACGGGCGACATGTCCTTGGGAAAGGCGAACAGATCGTTGTTGTTTCTAATGTCCGATGAGTTCAAGGTCAAGCTCGGTTTGCGAACCCCCAGAAAGTTGGATGTGGCCGAGGCGGCACTGGAGCACCCACTGCCACCCGATCCCGCTCCTGGTAGGCCATAGCTTATGCGGGTGGGCGTGGCATTGGGCAGATGGTGAGATTCCAGGGGAGAGGCGGACTTGGGTATTCCACTGCTGGAATTGATGCATCCCGTGGGCACTCTCTTCAAAATCGGCGCCGGTGGCAGCTGGGAGGGCGAGGGTCGAAATACCCCAACAGGGTGGGGATGGCTTAGTGGGTCACCCTGTTGCTTGGGAATGGCCAATCGGAGCGTTTGCCGCGCGGCTAGCCTTCTTCCAGGCGCATACTTATTTCCCGGCTGCGCAGTCGGCTGCGGCAGCGGCTGATCGTGGTTCATGATCGGTTCAGGGGGGGGGGGTGGGTCGAGGGAAACCTGTTGCTCTCTGCTCTCTGCTCAGTAGATCTCTGCTCAGTTGGTCTCCGAAAATACTGTCGTTGTGTTGCGTTGCTCTCTGGCAACAGCTCTTCAGCTCTTTTCCTTTTATCTATTTATGCTTTTAATACTCCCACTAGCGGGGGCTTCTGCTGTTACTCTTTAATGTCTGTATTGTTGTTCTCTTGTATGCTCTCACTTGCCGCTCTTATATTCTTTGCTGTATATTGTTGTTATTTTGTTTTTATCGTAGGTACATAGATACTTTTAAACAGCTGTTTATCACTGTTATTACTTTTGGATATATTCTCTTAATCTGCTTTTATACTCTGTTATGCTTGCTTTTAGACTCTGTTTATTGTTAATGTTGTTTTTTTATGAATTGTTACTACTTAATAGCTGTTATCTTGGCATTAGCTATCTGCAACTTTTATCGCTGCTTTTGTTGTAATTATTTACCCCTTCTTTTCGCGCACTTGCTCGTGCTTTTATCAATGAATTCGCTTTATTGCTCGTGTGTTGGCTTTTCAGGGAACTGCAACGATTACAACATTATATAAGTATATATAAATAATATTTACATGCGTGAGTAAACAAAAGCAAAAGCGGTATAATAAATAAAAAGCTACAATTGGCGTCTGCACTTCTTTGCAATGCAGTTTCTTGGAACGTGCCAATGCTCTTTTTTTTTTTCTTCTTCCCACACCTTTTTCTTTTGACCCACTTGGCATAAACAAAAACCAACAACAGGGTAACAGCAACTTAAATATATTTTCACTCTTTTGTCGACCTTTTAATATTGTAAAAAAAAATGGTTGCAATTAACAAAACCCCTACCTTTTTTTAATAAACTTACAAAACTCAATACCTTTTTCTTTTAAATTAAAATATTTATGTTTAGTATAATAAATTGTTTCTTTAATACTTTTAAACTCTGTATTCAAATGTGTAAAATTGAAGTACTAAAAAGATTTTTATTTCAGGGTAACCGTAGTAAATAACCATAAATATTTTTACGATTTATTACAAAGCATTACTAATACTTGCTTTTAAATTAAAGCCTTTTTTTACTTTTCTTTAAAATTCAGTGTTGAATTATTTAAAAAAATATAATCATTTATTTAAAACATGAACATAAAACTTTAACTTGTTTAAAATTTCTACCTTTACGCTTCCCACGCTCTTTTTCACTGATTTTAAAAATCGGTTACACAAAGCATTTTAATTTTCCAGCGCTGAACTTGAGAATTCGTACGTGGTTGCTGAGCGAAATGAGAAATCTCCGACAATGAAAAATCTCCGACCAATTTTCGTGACTTTGCGTGGGACCAGCGACCATAAAAGCCACACGCCATTTAATTCTCGGGTTAATCTGTAATAAATATATACACACATATGGGCATCAGTATATAGCTAAATTCGTTTTAGTTAAATTACTTGGAAACGTGAATGAATCTTAAGCAATGGCTTTATTTGTCTAGAAAACAGTGGGTTGCGGTTGAGACTGAGAGATCGTTGTCGGAATTGGGATTGACCTTGAACTCGGTAAAGAGAACATTGCTGGGGGTCAGTGGAGGAAAATAATTCTTATGGATTTGGGAATTATGAGAAATTTACTGCATAAATATTTTAACTATGTAAATACAAGGTGATCTTAAGAATCCAACCCTTAAAATAAAAATATTACTACTTCTCCCTTTTCGTCACTGGAAACCGTTCTTTGCATTGGTAAGATCGCGTTAGTGTCAAACGATTTCCAAGGGGCAAAAGAGAGACCGAAGTTAGAAGAAGAAGAAGAAGAACGAAAAGACGCCAAAGCGTGAGTAAAAGCGTGCTGCTGCAATAAAAAAAAAACATGCTAACACCTACAAAACAATTAATTTAATACAACTAAATGCGTTTTATGTGGGAGCACTAAAACAAGCAGTGAATTTTAAAAGAATTTAGGTGAAATAAGACTGCTGCTTTTTCTTCCAATTGGAATTGTGACTTTGTATGTGCAAAATGAGAAAAAAATCTTAAATTTAGCAAATGTCGAAGTGATATTAATAATTAACTAAATACTTGTTAAACAATGAAGACATTTCGAAAGTGGGTATCGAATTTAAGGCACTAAAACTAAATTAAGACATCTGAGACTCCCGCGGACAGCAGCAGCCGCCATTTATATGTATGTGCGTGTGTATTGGAGTCCTATTTTTGCGTGTGCATGGCAAGTGGCCTTTTTCTAGTGCTTGTATAAACCAATTTATTATAAATGTTTAATTTTTTTTGTCTTAAGTGAAAAAGTTAATAATTTATAATTCTGTGAGTTAAGAGAAGGAAAGAAAAGAGATACAATTGTTCGACGGGCTAAAATTAGATGTGTGCCGTGTATGTAATCAAATTTACGATTTTAAAAAGAAAATTTTATATGCCTTGTAAACTGTCTTTTTTTGTCCTTTTTTTTGAAGTGTTTCAATAAACAATAAAGAAAATAGCTAATGTTTTGTGAGGGGGCAGAATTAAGTGCTGCGGGTAAATTAATTTCCAATTCAACAAGTAAAAGACAAAGAAGAAAAATATGAAAATCGGTAAGTGAAACGTTTATTTAATTTCTATAATGAGTTCTTTTTGGTTTTCTTTTTTATTTTTCGGCGTACAAAATTGTCCAAGTTTTATAGTTTTTTCATTCACAAAGGTTTTGATTCTTCTTGCTAATTTTGTCCGACTGGCTTGCTTCTTTAACTTTGATTCTCGCACTTTTTACTAAGTTCGGCGTTCAGGTTTGCTACTCCTTTATCGATTGTTTTTTTTTAAGCTTGCCGGGACTTTTTACAATTCTAGGGATGGGAAACTCTTTTTGGGTCACCTGAAAAATCTATCAAAGAGGGAGAAAACTTAAACTTAGTTAATTTTTAATCATTCTTATGCAGTTATATATAGTAGTCCGATCCGGCCCGCTCCAACTTAACTATGGATTGACTATGTGTTAAGTTACATCCAGATAACTAAAGAATCTAATCATACATTTGGTTAGTAATGGATGGCCTATATATTTTTGCATTTTATATTTTACGTTGCAAACCTCAGACTAAAATTATTATACCCTGCAAGGGTATAATAAAAACACTTGATGCTGCAGTATTTTAACATGTTAACGAACTGTGACAACTAATTAGCAGCAATGTCAGATGGAGTGCACACACTGATTGATTGCCAAGCGATTGGCACTGAAAAGATCTTGAATCTTGGGGGGGATGCCAGCAATTAGTGGGGTTTACTTTTAGAGTCGGAATCAGAGTCGGAGCCATTTGCATATGACAGGGGGGAGACACTGAGAAGCCAACAGACAGTCAGAGGAGATTAAACAAATCCAAATGCGAATCGTGAAAAGCCGTCGGCCTTTTGGTTGCCTTAAAGAGCTGCAGATTTCTTGCATATTTGCACACGGACTTACAATAAATTGCAATTATGCAAATTGCGCGAGCCGAGCGTTTCGAGCGATTCGGAGCCAAAGATGCCAGACATTAATCATGCTGGGTATTTAGCAATTATTGATATTGACGGGGCGTGTCAATAGCTGGGCAATGATAAATGATTTTGGCATTTTTTTTTGTGCAGCCCTGGATAAAAAAAAACTCCAACTTGCAACTCTCGCATTCGATTGAATTCGATTCGATTAATCGAGGGGTCAAGTTGAAAGGCAAATGAAACTTTAGTTGGCCTTGTGTTTTGTTTGTCGTCTGGGTAAAAGTATATGTCACATCTGTCATCATCATTAGAATAAATCCAAGCATGGAGGTCTCGAATTCGGAAGACGAGGAGATCCAGACCCCGGGAAGAATCCTGCAATTGCTGAAGCCCGTTCGCAATAATCCATATTCCGCCAGCCCCCAGATCAACTGGTTTCTGATCAATGTGAACCAACGAAATGGACGCAACAGCAGTCGTTATTTCTTCGACTTGTCCCGTTATTCCCGATATCTGCCAAATGTCCTTCCCACCGTCCTGAAATCGGCCAGCTGGCGAAACTGGCATACAATCTTTCTGTTGACCCCACACAGGGAGTTCGTACAATGGCTAATTCGCTTCCCCATGTATGTGATTCGCGCCAGGAAGAGTGGCGGCTTGTGCTATCCTAAAAAGGTACGGAAGTCGCAGCATCGAAAGAAGATAAAAAAGCGGAGGCAAAATAAAAAGGGTGAAGGCGAGCATTTGATTCGTCCACCTCAATTGGTATGTAATTAACGAAAGCAAACACAGGTGCTGAGGCAACCGCTTCATTCACAATTTCTTACGTTGTTCCAGGCACTTGAATCCCCTAACGAAGGCCTGGAACACCTTTTAGAAAGCCCCGACCCGTCAGAGCTTCCTATTCTTCAGAGTCCCAATCACACCGATAGTGAATTTGAGACCGACTACAGTGAATGCGAGTTCACTGAAGATGAATGAGGTGAAGGACCTATAGACAATTCATTAAAATCAAAATAAACTACTTAAATAACATACCCAACATCTTAAGATATAAATAAATAAAGCAAGCAGGCACTTTGCTCCCAAACACAATATTTAAGAAAAATTGTTGCAAATCTTTAGACAGAATCCTGACTATGTGGCTCTTCTTGACTCCTTTTTGCCAAGTCCGTAAGTTAAATCTTTGCACGCCAAAAGGACCAGAAAGTCTGTAAACACAAAGGCATATAGGGTTACGCGGACGTACATCTGTTAGCTTTTGCGGACGTTGATCATTGTCTATGACCGCTAAGGCTGTCCGGTCATCGAACTAATTATGGAATATATATGGCATGCAAAAGTAAACATCAGCCAAACACAATTTATTCTTGGCTTTTGTTTTTCTTTCCTTTTTGGCAGCCGCTGTTTAGCTGGAATTTTTGGCACTCGACGCACATATGTCAGGATGGCCGAGTGGTCTAAGGCGCTGCGTTCAGGTCGCAGTCTACTTTGTAGGCGTGGGTTCGAATCCCACTTCTGACAAGAACTTTTTGCTTTTAAATATTTGTTATTTAGTTTTATTTTATTTTTTTTAGTTTTTACTTATATTTTTTGTAAATGTAAACTTAAAAGGCATTATTTCAAAAATATTATTTGTTATTTTGCTTTAGTTCAGAAACAACAGAGTCGAACAAAATCTAGAGTTGACTTCTATGATAGTTCTTTATGAACATACATTTAAATTGAGTGTTTTCCCAACTTTAAATTAATTTAATTTAGAAATGCCTAATAATTAATGACCACTGTATCAAAATGGTATTTGGCTCTCGTTACTTTAACAGTCAGGATGGCCGAGTGGTCTAAGGCGCTGCGTTCAGGTCGCAGTCTACTCTGTAGGCGTGGGTTCGAATCCCACTTCTGACAAGCTTCTTTTTGCTTAACCTTTTTTTTTACTACAGGAATTTTTAAATATATTTCAACTGAAAAGTTGTACTAATATTAATCTATTACAAAATTTATTGATACGCTTGTGCTACCACTTTTTGGGTTGGTTAAGCAACCAATTTTCCCACCACGCTAACTATTTTTTTTGTTACAAGGAACAAGCCTCTGTCTTCAAACGCACTAAGAATGTGTATGTACGTGTATTTTCGCTTTATTCACATGATATTGGGTAATCAAAGGGGCATTAAAGTGCATTAGGCGTGCCGCAAACGGCTTATCACGTCCAGGCGAACATGGCCGGGCCGCAGCGAGTCATTCATCAAATGTCTGACCGTGAGGAGGTGGCTTGTTTGGCGGGTCATTAATGGCACAGATACGCATTCAGGTTTATGGGCAGAGGAATCCCCGCCCAGTTAAACACTCGAAACCAGCTGATAACTGCCGCTAAGCCCGTCCAGACCTTGTGCGAAAAAAAATGCTGTCGTCTCCCGTTTCGAATGTTGACGCAGCCAGTTTCCGCAATTCCCTGCATTTGCATAAATGGCATATAGAGAGAGTGTATCAGCGGAACTGACCCAGCCAGATGGCATTGAGCCCCTGCCCTGGAATCGAAGTCGGAATCAGAATCAGAATACATATAACTGTGTCAGTTTTGATTTGCTTTTGTTTACAAACAAACATGGCAAAGAGAAAGAGAAAAGCAAACTTCACTTTGCTGTTATTTTGGCTTTAAAATTGTGTCAGTTTTATATTACCAAAGCCAACTTGCATTCTTCCACCTTCGTGCAGTAATGTCATAAGAGAATTGGGAATACACTTGAGAAAATATTCAAGAAAAGTGAGTGAAAAATAAATAGAAAGAGTTATATAATTGTTGGTAAATTTTAATCAAAAATTAAGGCTTTTCGTTGAGAACTGTAGGAAAAACTATAGCTGCAACATTTTAAACACAATTTTTTTACGACATTTAGTAACATATTTCCTTTGGTGTATCTTTCCCTCGTTTTAATGGGTTTTTGATGCATTCTAAATGAATAAAAATTGCGTGCGCAATTGTTGCTCGACTTGAGCGTTGCTGCTGACCCATTTCGATGATTATAAATGAGTATATAACTTATCAAGCGATTCTTTTGCCTTGGAACTAAACTGGGTTTTAGCTGTCTGTCTGGGTCTGCCTTCGACTATTTTCCGCTTTAGCACTCTGACTGCGTTGTATAGTTGCTTATTTTAGCCATATCATAGCAAAGGAAATAAGGCAACACACAAGTTCAATGGCAAATATCATTTCTGTTAGCTTGTCAAAACATTTTTCGATACGAATATCAATTTAAATTCGAATAATCCGCTTCGAGTTGTGCTCCTTCGTTCGGTCTTTGGTTATTTTCCTTCGATAAACAAATAATTAGCGGAAAAATGCGCAAATGCAAATTACGTCCGTTCGCAGACACAGACAGATGTACAGAGATGTCTGTGGCTCTGCCATATCTATTCAAACTATGAGAATATATTCTCGTCGAAAGATGTCGGCGTCGAGTCAAAGGCAAGGCATAAACAATGTCCATCTATTCTTTGGCTGCAAATGTGCGAGTACGAATATCTTACTGAGTAGTGTCAAAATCTCATTTGAATTCCATCACCAGACAGATTTTTCTTATGACTTTCCCAGGGGAAAACTGTCGTCAAGTGCTGCTGCTGGCCAAACTCATTAAAATATCCATTTCCCGGACACCAGTAAAAAAAAAGGGGAAAATTTTGAACTCGCGCGGCGAGAGACTTTGAGCAGTCATAATAAATAATACGAAATATTAAAAGACAACAAAAGGGGAGTCCGCAGCTGCCGCCTAATGAGAAGGGTTTGGTTTGGTTTTAATATTCCAACTCTGTGTTCCCATGGCGCGGGCCACGCCCACTTCAACCGGATTATTATTAGCGCTTTTTTTTGGCCCGAATCGAGGAATGCTGCGGGTCTTGACCTCTTTTTCCAGCTACGCTTTTTGGGAAGTCAGCCCGCAGAGATATAGATATTAGCGCCGAGCCGCAGTTCTTAAAAAGGCCTTATTTTGTACATGCCGCTCGTATTCTCTTTTGTTCGTGGCCAGCGATTGTCTGCGATTTGTACGCCCGGCCCCACCCCCAAAACGCAGAAAGATAAGATTTATCTGTATAGAACTGACTTTGTAAACAGATTGTCGGCATTTGTACAAAGTGCAGCGACAAAGCAGCTGATCGAATCGATTTAATTTGCAATTATTCCGTCATAAAATTGCACAGTTCTTGTTACTTAACTTCCAATTAGCGCTGTAATACCCGCAAATTAACGTCCGCAACTATTAGCTGCGAATACTGAGACAAAGTATATAATTCTCAGAGTCACCGACACCCAGTTTTAATGGCTAGCAAGAAAGTTGGATAATAATTTGCATAAATTCAGAAACAGAAGTAAGACTTGCGTTATGGCGTTTCTATAACATTTTATAGCAACGCGACGGCCAAGCGAACGATTGTGGGAGCGAGATGTGGAAAACGTGCTTTTGGCCAGCTCATACCATGTGTCAGGATGGCCGAGTGGTCTAAGGCGCTGCGTTCAGGTCGCAGTCTACTCTGTAGGCGTGGGTTCGAATCCCACTTCTGACAAGACTTTTTTTCCTTTTTTATAATTGAATAGAAAATAAGTAATTATATCTAATTATATAATTAAGGAAGCCAAAAAAAATTATAATCTAGTAATTTCCTCTGACCAGTACCGGGCTCTCGCTACTTTCACAGTCAGGATGGCCGAGTGGTCTAAGGCGCTGCGTTCAGGTCGCAGTCTACTCTGTAGGCGTGGGTTCGAATCCCACTTCTGACAAAGATTTTTTCTAGTTTGTATTTTAATCGGTCTAATCAAATTGTTTATTTTTTCTGGTTATTTTGGTGGGTTTTTTAGTGGCCCGGGGCCAAGAATAACAATTTGATTGTGTGGATGTAAAATAAATATGCGCGTGTGAGCGTTCTCAGTTTATGGCGTAAACAAAAACATGTGCGAAAGGCCAAAAACTTCAATCAAGTGAAATGGAAATTGAACATGAAAATGGAAAAACATGTGGGAATACGCAAAACAAATTATTTGGCCGAAAAGGCGAAAGAACACAGGCGGCAGGTCATGCGGATGGAACATATGTATGCTTCCCGGAATTGCAAAAATTCCGCAATTACGGCTCCACTGGGGCTCGCAGATCTGAGACTACGTGGGTGTCGCGCGTCTGTTTAGATTTTTTGTGGAAATCAATGCCGTCGATTTTTTGGGCGGGCTTCGATTTGAATTTGATTTTAATATACTTGTTTCCCTGATAAATTACAGCCATTCCTGTGCACGGGAGGGAGGTGATAACTCATGGCGCCTCCGCCGTCTGTGTTTAACATTTAAATTACCCGTTGTTTTCACTCTTTTGTGGGTAATTTATTCGTGGAATTGATCGGCTGCCCTTTCAATGATTGACTTGACTTTTATGTGGATTTTTATAGGCGTTGCATTGACGTGTGTATTGGGCTCGAAAAGCCCAAAAATCCCCAAATTGTATACAGTTTCGGAGTTTATGACTCTGCAGAAATGCGCCATTATGTTCGTTCACTCAAATCACACACAAACAGAATCTTAAGTGCACACAAAAAAATTTATTTTTTTACAGCGTTACCGCCAGTTGTAATTTGGGAATTAAATCCATTTTGTTTTTGGCTATTTTCCCAAAATTAATCATACCAGTTTCAAATTAGTCTAATGAATAAATTCCGAGTAATCCCACGCTAATTCTTTTGAAGGTTGTGGAAACAAAAAAAATATTGCTTTTTAATTCGGGTGACCAAAAAAACCACTAATGACACTACATTCTTTTCCAAGAAAATCTTATAGGTGTAAATATACTCAAAAAAATTAACCTACGAATTAAGAAAACCTTAATAACTAATTTTGGTAAGGCAAAATATACAGAATAACAACTTTCGAAAGCCAGATATTTTTGTGTTACCAAATCAAGATCTGCATAACTGGAATTTATACAAGATCAGTTATAAATTATTGTATTTAATTCTACATTTGTGGGTCAAGAAGTATTTTGTGTTCACTGATTGCTCAGAAAGTAAGTAATTAAGAATAAGAATCTGTTTTAAGTATTTTTTTTGTATAATCTCTCTTGATGCTAAATTAATAAGATAGCTCAGATATCCGATACAGCACGATTCGTTCAGTGTATGTTATTATTAGCATTATTGGTTGTGTGCAACTTACAGTTAACGCGATGCATGAGCAAGTTGTCGGCGTTTTTCAGATAAGCAACGGAAGCTGTAGATGTCGGATTTTCGGTATTCTGGATAAACGGAAGATTATCTGGCGGGCGGGGTTAACTTTCCGAAAATTCCTGCAAGTCAATCAACCCGTCAGTTATGCTGTTGATATTTCATTTTTAGCTTTTGCTTCTTCGGCTTGTCGACTTTTCGCCTTTTGTTGCTGGTATTTATAGACGCACACATGGAAGCGTAGCCAAAATTAATGCGTACGCACCAAGGAAACACACACTAACACAACTCACACACAGAATTTCGTAATTGCACGGCCGGTTGGGTTTTGAAAAAATCTTTCTTACATTACTAAACACATTTTATAACACAAATTTCGTTTTATTTTATAATCGTCGACAGCTGAAAAATATAAAAACACACACCGAAGCTTTCCGTTGTTTTTAACCGCGATGTTGACTGCGACGCTGCCGCCAGCTGAATGCAGGCAGAGACGCGGCGCAGCGCCAGAAAAGCCAAGCGATCGCACAGTGGGCCATACTTTGGGGTTTTAATATAATATAATATATGTGTTTGGAGGATCTTCCTGTTTGGGTTTCGTTGAAATACATGCGGGTTCCTATAGGAGAGACCTTGATGTCACTTATTTAAAACATATATCAAAAGCGAGTGGCTTCCTATATCGCCCCTATTATATTCTAAAGTATTTCCATTTAATGTGCCTCATTGGCCCACTGTGCGATCTCTGGATTAGCGGAGAGCGAGAGAGTCTGATAGCGGCAAAAGAGCTACCTGCTGCGAGAGTGAGGTCGACAAAATGAGGCAGAGAGTGGGTGAGCGAGAGAGCTTCCAGTTTGGTTGTTTATTGCGCGTCTTCACTAAAAGCGCGAGAGTGAGAGAGGGAGCAAGAAAGAGCAAGTTAAGTGCGTGGGTGAAGACAACAGAAACACAGACACACCCACTATCTTCAGCGCACACACACATTCTCATTTTAAACCGCTGCACGTGCAATGCAAAAAAAAGGAAATAAACAAAACAAATGCAACCTAAAAGATATTTTAATGGTAACTTTGATAAAACCTTAAAAGCAAACCATTCCCATTTAAGTTTCTTAAATCGAAACTCTTATATAATAATTTGGAATGCTTGATGATATCTAATATAGCAAAACCTTTAACGTTTTTTAGGTAATAATAAAGTTAAACAAGTACTTATTATAGAACACCTTTATATTTCCTTTTTTTTTGTATAAATAAAATTTATATTGTTAAAAAAAAATACATTAAGTATTTATTGCATTAGGTTTGTCTCAGGAAAAAAACATTTTATTTATGTTTCAATATTATTATTAGATAATGCCAATATTAGACTATTAAAATAAAACTTAAATAAATACAGTTGAAACGGGCCTTATTTAAGCTTGTGCTCAGGTGCTTTCTTTCCACTCCGTCTAAGCAGTTTTAAAATTTAAAAATATTATATATATTTCTCCTCCCATAACGTATACGCCCCCGCAATAATTTGTTTTACTGCAGCCATAAAAAAACTAAGCAACAAAATGCGAAAAATACAACAAAATCATTTGAGCCGCCAAAGTCGAGACAATGAAACCTGTTAATTAACTTTGGACGAATTTGGCAGAAAAGTGTCGCGACAAAATAGCCATAACGAAAATAAGAGGGAGTAGCAATTGATTAATGCTCCGCAGAGTCTTCAGTTTTTTCAGACCCTCCTCTTTTTATACATATTTTTATGGTTTTTTTTTCGAATTTGACTTTGAACTTGAAAAGGAGCATTGACTTTGAGCAATAGAGTTGGTTTAAATGAACACTAATTGATACGTCATGGGGAGTATTTTTGCCTAAGACTTGGAGATTATTTGAGGGCGAATTTGACACGTGATTAATGATACAAAATAAGATATTTTAAATAAAGATACAACGTAAAGATATTTAAAATTAAGTCATAAATTAGTATATATTTATTATTTTTTAATTTTCTTATTTTCTTTACTGGAATGGCGTTAAAGTATAAACTATTCTTTATTTATTCATATTAATAACCTTTAACATTCCCAAAGACAAGACTCTTTGTTGAAAGTCAGATTCCGAATCGGAGAGATAAATCTATTTTTTCTAAATCTAAATCCAAATTTAAATATGAATGCAATTATGGAAAAACTCCATAAATCAAGTCTCCCATGAACGTATGTCGTTTAAGCTGTCCAATGCTCTCCAATAGTAATTTATCACCTGGTATCACAGTT
The DNA here is from genome assembly GCA_008042675.1 of Drosophila seguyi. Lineage (NCBI taxonomy): Eukaryota > Metazoa > Arthropoda > Insecta > Diptera > Drosophilidae > Drosophila > Drosophila seguyi. The sequence goes on from VNJU01003237.1 coordinate 197,803, forward strand.
AAATAAATTAAGCAAACTCCCCGCCCAAAAAAAAGGCACCCCTCATTGTCGAGACAGATTAAATCTTTGTAAAATGGACAATATCTTCATTAAACGATTGGTTCTACAAAGACGTAATCAAGGTGAATCTGGCAGGTGATTCTCGAAGCGAGCTGTTCATCTTGGTGTTAACTTAATCCGAACTTTATTTACACTGACTCCCAATGGCCGATTTTAACCTTTGTGCGACTGTGTTAACAACTCCACCAACAACTCGTGGCCGGGAGGGGATATTTTCCATTGTTGACCCACATAGCTCCCCAGAATTGTTATGGTAATTTACAACCTCCAGTTAAATATTTCAGCTGCACCCAACTGCAGCCCGCTGTGCGGTTGTTTATACGCCGTATAGTTGTATTGTGATCGAGTTGACAGTAGCACAAATTTTGATTGATGACGCCTGATTGACATTCGGGCAATTTGCTAATTCTATTTCGACTCCCAGCCAGAAATTGTGTTGCCTTTTTTGTGGGTCAAATTGTGGTTTATGCTTGGGTTGGGAACATTTCTTGCACTGAAGCGATCATTAATCATAATGAATGCGAATGCGAGTGCAATTGCCGTCAGTCTGAGGTAGTCATTGGAGGGGACTGCTGTTGCTATTTGCTATCTGCCAGCTGTTAGCCGCTGCTAACAAGTAAATTAATAAGAATTATGTATGCTGGGTGGCTGTTAAGAGCGTAAACTTTAATTAACTTGGGCTGTCAGGTCGCGTCGGGCGATTAACATACGCGCATGCCTATCAAGTGTCTGCCATCAGTCTATGAAAATGGAAAACACGCGTATCCAGTGCTCGCAGCACTCGACTCCAGCCACAGTCGAGGCAGTGGCACTCAAAGTCAAAGTGGAGCGGCAGCGGCTCCAAACTAATTGAAATGCATTGAAAGTGCGTGAGACCAGTAACTGCAACTGGAACTGCAACGTGTTGCACTGAACGAAATTGAAGTATATATTATGCGTTTCATATGCATCCTACATTCTTTTTAGGCTCTACAATCTCATTGGAAATAATTAAGTAAAATATGCAACTCTTTCCAATTACATTTAATTACAATTATATAAGAAAGTTTCCATGTTTCAAGTGTATTAACAAGCTGATACGACTGTTGCTGCAGCTGCGTGTGAAATGTCAAGCGATTCAGACTCCGACTCCGGCTAGTAGTTGACATTTTGCCAGTTTCGTTGCCTGAAAACCACAACTTAATTACTCCCGTTCGATCGCCAAACTCCCGAAAATGTAACATTGTTTATCGGCATAATGTCGACCTGCCATTATTTGTTGCACAACAAAAGTCCAAGGCATATAGGAAAAAATGACACTTGCCAATCTGCACGGTGTGATGTATGACGTTGACCTGATTCCGCCCGGCTTTTTATTATCATTTCCATCTGCTGCATGTTGATTTCGCCCGTCTGTCAGTACAAAACACACCTTTCCGTGACGCGCCAACCGGCAATTTGTCTTTGCCTTTGGGGCGCCGTTTATAATAATTCACCGGGAAAGCTCGCTCATTCGTATTCGGGCGTGGGCAGCAAGTTCAAAGTGTTAAGTGTGATTGGCCAACATGTGTAATACACGGCGTATGCTTAATGTCGCTCACGACGACAATGCCAGCGAATCGGATTGGTCTTCTGACACGTGAACGAGCACAGTCAGGATGGCCGAGTGGTCTAAGGCGCTGCGTTCAGGTCGCAGTCTACTCTGTAGGCGTGGGTTCGAATCCCACTTCTGACAAGAACTTTTTTTTTTATTCTATTTATTTTCTTTTAAGTGCAAATCTAAAATTATGTACAGTAAAGAGGTTTTTAATTTATAAAATTAAGGAAAACGCTTAAAAAAGCGTAATTTTGTCTGAACAATTTGTGGTTCTCGCTAATCTAACAGTCAGGATGGCCGAGTGGTCTAAGGCGCTGCGTTCAGGTCGCAGTCTACTCTGTAGGCGTGGGTTCGAATCCCACTTCTGACAAGAACTTTTTTTTATTATATTTATTTTCTTTTAAGTGCAAATCTAAAATTATGTACAGTAAAGAGGTTTTTAATTTATAAAATTAAGGAAAACGCTTAAAAAAGCGTAATTTGGTCTGAACAATTTGTGGGTCTCGCTACTTTAACAGTCAGGATGGCCGAGTGGTCTAAGGCGCTGCGTTCAGGTCGCAGTCTACTCTGTAGGCGTGGGTTCGAATCCCACTTCTGACAAGAATTTTTTTTTTATTCTATTTATTTTCTTTTAAGTGCAAATCTAAAATTATATACAGTGTAACAGTTTCTAAATTGTATAATTAAGGAAAAACTCTTTAAATAAACGTTACTTGGTCTAAACAATTTCTGACAAGTCGTTTTTGCTGACATGCTTTTCCCTTGCATCTCTAAGAATCCTGACACAATGATCTCCAATTGTTTGATCAGTAGGCTTACTTAGAGAACACTCTCCTCAGGGGCGCCATAAAAAATTACAAGTAAATCAATTTGTAGCCGCCTAATTGTCAATATTCCAATCACATAATCGGCTGCCAGTCAGCGATTGCCCCCGGCTGTCGGGCAGACAGATATAGATATAGACATGGAGACCACACACACACACCACGCAACCCCTCCGCTGGTCCGATCCGATCCCATGAGAATTATCGCCGTCTGGCATCGCCGCGAACACACAGCAACTTCAAGTCGGACTCATGCCCATTCGGCTCAATCAGACTGAAATTAAAATGCTGACTGAGCGCGATTTCAGATGCGGCCCACTCAGTGGTTCGTCTGTTTTCACAATTGTTCTTGGGAAAACAGATCTGGCCCATCTGTAATTATGCTTCTGTGCGCTCGTAAAATGCAATCAACTTGCCACTGACAATTGACAATTTGGCCAGCTACAAAAGCGGAAAAAAAATTTATATAAAATGTGCTTATAAAAAAAAGCATCATTAAATTGAAGCTGTTAAACTTTTATTGCATTTGTTTTAGCACTAGCGCGGCTTTGGAAAATTAAGGCGGGCCTGGCCATAACCGGCGGATGGGTCAATTGACAGGCGACGGCGACAGAAGCCGCAGCTTAGCTGCAGTTTCCACCAGACAATGCAAAATGGACGTCTCGGGAATATGAGTGATGTGACAAGTGGATGCTTATCTGCGGCTCGACGCCCCTGTTTTTTCCAAGGGGCTTTCCTCCTTCGCCTGACGACCGGCCATTGAAATTTATGACTTCGTCGAACCGCCAATTGATTGGCTTTTAAACAGCCAAATGAATGCTGCCACTCGCAAATTGCAAAGCCATAATTAATGTCCACAAATCGCTGAACGCATACGCCCGTCCCAACACCTGCAGCTCTTTGGGGTCTGTGTATTTATTTATGGAAAAGCTTTTAACACATTTTAAAATTAATTTGGGGATGGGGAGAACTTGTCGCCGCTGCAATGCTGCAAATTTATGGCAGTCAAAATTGATAAGCGCAATTCCTATCTAAATGCTAATTTCTAGCGGAACGCTCTCAAGAGCCAGGCAAGGAGTTAAATATCAATTAAATGCGCTAGTTGGTATTGGAATATATATTTCCAGTTATCTTTATTTATGATTTAGACATTAAAATATATTTGTATGATTCTACAAATTTGAGTTAAGCTTCACAAGTCAAGATTCTATGTTAGATAGAGCGTGAATTTTAGGTTCCTAAGTAGTGTTTTGATGTTAATTAGGCCAAACTTATAAGGAGATTCAGATCATTTTATTCCATCTAACCCTTTAGTAACACCAGCTCGCATTCAACCTGAATGATATTTTTTATTTGCTTATGCAATCTTACAATCTATTCCTAATAAATAAGGAGGAGTTATTGCATTAGTTTTATCTATTCCAATTTTATAACTTAAGAAAATTTCGAGGAATTCAATTTTATCCAATTAATCAAATTTAATTTTGAATTAGTAACAGTAATTTTACTAACTTGAATTGGAGCTCGACCAGTTGAAGAACCTTATGTTTTAATTGGACAAATTTTAACCGTGTATATTTTTTATATAATTTAATTAACCCTCTAATTAATAAAATATGAGATAATTAATAAGTAAAAGAAAGAAGAAAGGAAGTCTTGCTTAATAGGTTTACTTTTTCTTAATATTATGTTTTTGTTTTTTATTTTATATTCGCGATTTTGTTCGATGTCCAAGTTATCGGGAGTAAAATGTGAAAAGTTTGTCAGTTGTTAAAAAATTCACAGGCTTGTGGAAAATTTAAGATAAGTGTAGATATAGGTGTCATAACTGACATTAAGGTCACATATCGCCCTTAAAAATAACACTGAGACGGTTGAGCATTTCTTAAAATTAATATTTTAATAAATAATAAGGAAATATTCAAAAAAAATTTCAAAAGATTACAGCATTTTCTGGGAGTTATAATTTCCTAAGTAACCTACAAGGAGAGTTCACTGTGCTGCCTTTGAAAGCTCAGCCTGCTAAACTTTTCAAAGATCTCGCATGAAGTGCTACCAACCGAACGTGCGCCACCCTCTTTGGACGCGCTCTCTTGCAGAACCCGAAACCAAGCTTACCACGCCGAAACGAGAGCTTTGCGAGAACGCGAAGAAAGCGCCAAGCTTTCCGCTGGGAAGTGCCTTCGAGTGACGCACGCCGAGCTTTCAGCCAGTCGCTGAAGTGACGTAGGGCCAGAATGCAGAACAGGGCCGTAGAGCCCCCAACTAATTAGTAGATTAGCAGTGACATTATATTGGATCCCGTTCAAATCGGTCGCATTAATCGGAGGCGCCCATCGAATTCAACGACCCTCGCGTAAAAGCTTGCCGGCATAGTTGGTTTTTGAAAAGCACGCGGTCGAAAAGAATCCGTAATAATAACAACAGGGGCTAAGGTTATTCAACCCACGAGAACAACAGCTACAGTGCAGCAGGAGCGACAGAGACAGCGCAGCGCAAAAGGTGACAGGTGAGTTGCGTATTTACTAAGTCAACCTAGATATCGGACAAAGGAAATTAGAAGCAGCTACTTAATTTCATGGCGTTTTGTAAATGTTTGACCACGCGGGGACCGTACTGTAAGCTCCAGTTATACTTTAAGCTTTTTCATGGCTGTGCATTTAATTGGCGCAGCTTTTTGGCTTAAACTGCTGCACCGCAAAAGCTTCCATCCAATGAAAAAGATGCGAGAGAGGGATACAAAGTTCCCCCATGTCTCAACAGTTTTGTTTTTATTCTTTCACCAAGTGCATATGTGTGCGTGTATGTGTATATAATTAAAAGAAACATCTTTGAGTAATTTGTTCCCATTTTCCAAATAATTGCAGTCTGTGTTATCATTTTAACATATTTGTATAGCTTTGAATGATCACTTTCAAGATCTTCTGAGTATTGGATTTAAAAGCTATCAATAAGATAAGATACGACAGAATATTATCAAAGATTATGCAATCAATGCACATTATTTCCAAGTTACTGTGTTGATAAGGTGCATCCTATAACTTGACGACCTAGGGTACTTTTTTATTTATTAATTAATTGTATTACATTTTTATAGCATTAATTAAATTTCGATTATTTTGTAAAAATAGAGTGGCAAGTAAAAAATACAAAAAAAATTTATATTGTTTCAGCATGAGCAATTTGCGAATTTGCCAGGCCATGTCCCTAAGGAGTGCAACCTCATCTATATCCGTACCGGTATCGGAATCTGTATCCTCGAGGGTCTGTATAATGGGCTGCCAGCTGGATAATCCCAAGGATCTGCGACGCTTTCCAGTCCACGATGCCGATCGGTGAGCAAGCCCAGTTTAAACCTGTTATTAATCCAGTAGAGAGAGAGCTTTTCGATCCGATCGAAGCTCGCATCAGAATTAATGCCCATTCGCGATCCCGTTTCCCCATCAAATCAAAAGCTTTGGCCTGCGCTCAGCTCTTCCTCTTGCTTTTGCCCCACTCCCCCTCGTTCGTTCGCAGCCAAAGGCCGTTGAACTTGCGCTCGCTCTCCGCCTGGAAGTGCATCGTTTTAATAGGGAAATTTCCATGGTGCAGAAACTGCAGCTAAAACGCAATTGTGTGGATGGTGCCGCCATTATGGGGGAGTGGGAGTTGGGATCGGGGTGGGGCTCGGGCTGGGGGTGTTTTCGCAGACTCGCGTCTATTTTTAACTCTCACGCTCTCCCGTAAATGCAGCAAATGCGTGAGGGAGAGGTGCCCGTGCCAGCCCCCCACCGCCCCCAGATGCTTCGCTTTGCTCTGCTGGCCGTGAAGTTCTTTTAATTTTTCTTCGTCTCTAGTTTCGCAGTTGTTGGGCAAAAGCAAACAATTCCGTCTGCCAAAGTTACTGCTTGGCATTGGCCATGGAGTTTAGGGTGGACCGGTGTCGTAAGCCTGTCTAAAAACAAGAAAGGACACTACCTTTGAGAGGCCCAAAATCAAAATGCGTCCACTCCATATTTCTTTAAAATTTTATTTTATAAAGCTCCTTGACCTTAGCTTTTGTTAAAAAAAAATCAAAGTCACTGCTCTGATTAATTTTGATATTTCTTAAGGTGAACTTTGATACCTCCCCTAATCTAGCTGACATTGAAAGGTTTCTTATTTTATTATCAAAAACTACCTACTCACTTTCATCATCTAAAATATACGTTTTTGTGGACATTCCCAATTGTAAGAATTGAGATAAGAAAACGAGATTAGAAGAACTTTTTTGTGTGATTCATAATCTTTATAAGCTTTTATGATTCTTGGAGCGTGGGAAAAAATTTTCAATTCACTTATTAATGGGGTTCTATAATAAAAGAAAAGCTTCACCTAAAATACATATTTTATATTTGTATCTAATTAAAATAAAGTATTTAATTAAGCTGCAACTCAAAAAATAGGGTACACCCTAGTACGCTTCCATAAAACGAGTAGCAAAACAATAACAACAAAAAAGGAGGAAGTTGACTTGAGCAGAAGCTGCAACAGCAACAGCAGCAACAACAATAGGCATTGCAATTGCAACAAAAACGCGCGGCAAAACATCCGCTCTGGCGGAAAGAGCAGGCGAAAGCACAGCCACTGTCTCCCTTGCACACTCATTCAGAAAGCAATGTGTGTGCGAATGAAAGGCACTGTGGGGAGCATAAAAACAGCTTTTTGCAGAACTTTCAAGAGAGCGGCAAGTAGCGACAGCAAGTCGGATCTAATCGAAAGCTGCCAGCGGGAAAAGAACAAAACTCCAAATGCAGTTTTCCATTAAACAAAGAACCGCTCAACCGATCGCAACGCTCTCTTGCCATCGCTCTTTCTGCCGATAATTGGTATGTTGTGAGTTCACAGAACGAAATACTAGTTAATGTTGTTGTTGATGGAACATATATGTATATGGCATAAAGCTTTTCTGGAATCGAAAGAATTGAACTGAGCTTTTCAACACCGAAAACGACTTTATTTGTGGAAATTCTTAAATTGCAGCTGCAAACTCTGGCTGCGTCACTTTGGCATCAGCGAAAAACGCTTGGATCAGCTCGGCGGCCTGCAAAAGCTGCGCATCTGCCTCAGGCACTTTAGCCACCGCCAAGAGATGGCCAAGACCCGCATCAAGATGACGCCGTTGCGGAAAAGTACGAAGGGAATAGTGCTACCCAATAACTCGGGGTCTTTCGGGAGCGCAGGAACAGCAGCAGCTGGGGTAGGTGGACTTCAAGGAGGCGAAGGAAGTGCAGCCAAGACGGTGGTGGATAGCACAACCATCGAACTTGTAGAGGTGAGCTTAGCCAAGTAATTTTGTATGTATAGCTTCCCAAATTAGCTTCAGATGGTGTAATTAAGGATAAAAATGCAATATATAGACCAGTGCCATCATATACCTAGGATTCCCATATATATTTCCCTAATTTTTAGTCCTTTAATTTCACAAAACTCTAGTTTTGTATACCCTTGCAGGGTATTATAATTTTAGACCCCATAAATCAAATCCAACTTATTCCATTCTTTATTTTAATACAAAACTAACCACTAAGGATTTCTAAGGATTTCTACTGTTCTATTATAGTTCCTGATAACTCAAAGCATAACCTATAACCTATTACTTGGAACTTTATCAATATTTCTAAAACTATTTCCTTGCTCTTCCAGAGTCCCACCCGAGATATGGAGAAGCCGAAGCATCAGACTAAGAAGCCGATGGTCGTAATGCCCACTATGCCGCAGCGTTCCCATTCAATCAGTTCCTCGGCCTCTAGCGATGTCCAGTCCATCAATTCAGACTATGAAGCTGCCTTGCCACTGTCCACCTTGGTGGACAGCCAAAATGAAGATAGCAATCGAACTGAGAACGGACAAGCGAAGAAGAGGAAAATCTTTTTGATATCTGAGAAATCCGATGGCCATATTTTGGAGACCAACGAACAGCCCAAGAAGCGCAAAATGTATGTGGCTGTGGAGCAGGAAAAGGGTTTATCGACTGGCCGGAAACTGATGATTGTGACCGACAAGCCACAGGCCGAACTCGCCCAGCATTTGGAGAAGCTGCTGCCCGAGATACTGAATCGAATGCAGGACAAGGACAAGCAAAAACAGATCAAATCCACTCCAGTGGCGGTGAAAGCAAAGCCTGTGGTGGTTAACAATCCCACGGTTATCACCAGACCCCACATAACGTTGCCGCCCAAAAAGAATCCCACGAACTTTGTGAAGCTAGCAGCCATGCCAGCGAGTCCTGTGCCCTCGCCCGTTCAGATGCCACTACCAATGCAGAATGTCAACGGCAGCAAGCCCAAGGCTGTGGTGGTGGAGGAGGAGGAGGAACCGATCAATCCTGCGGAGATCGAGACTAACATTAACCTGTCGCCGGATTTCCGCTTTCTCATGAAGATCCTGCCCAAGCTGGAGCAGCTGCCCGAGCCGCACAAGCAGAACGTGAAGCGATCCATTCAGATCTTTGTGGAGAAGAGCTACAGTATCTACGGCAAGAAGGATTAATAAGTTAAGCAGTATTGAAACTATGATTTCATTTCCATTTGTACGACGGCAGCCGACTTTCCCCCATCCCGTAAAGATGCATTTTTCATTACGTTGTCCAAGACTGAAGCAGAACCAATATTAATTAATTTAAGCCAGTGCGCGGAGCTGAAGCAGCTCCCCATTTAGAATGTATAAGTCACACCCCCAAAATTTGATATTACCCGAAAGAATGGCGGTTTCTGGGTAGCCATAAACTAAATGTCAAGATTGAAGATCTTTCTATATTGAATATATGAAAGCATTTGCTAAGATCAAATAAAAAACAAGCGTTGTTTTTGCCGAGTAAACCAAGAACCCAATTAATAAATAACACCTTGGTTTCTTTTATCGTATCTTTTTGGTTTTTTTTGTTTGTTATGTTTTTTTTTGCATTGTAATTCCAAAGAACTTTATTTAGTTTGAAAGCATTTTTTACGATCTCGTCCTTTCTTTTCTTGTTTTTGTTACGTTATAATAATATTTAGTAAGTCTAATGCGGGTTTACTTAGTGTGTGTGTGGGTTGGTTTAGTTTAGTTAATACAATGGTTAGTGTGTGTCGTTACAATTTACGTGTATGTAAGTTATGCAAGGTTCTGGGCTTTTGCCATCCTTCGATGGCATTTCCTAATTTACACTTCCTTGCAGACAGAAGTTGTTAAGTTGGCTTAGTATCGTTTTCATTAGTAATGCTATGTGGTTAATGCGGTTAATACGCACACACAACACACATATGCATTTGGTTAATTACATATATACAGTTAAACAGCTGATGTTTAAACACTTTGCTGGCGAATCGAGGAAACCAAATCGTGTTTGTTTTTTTTTTGTGACCTTTAATTATTAGGGAACTTTGTTGCGTGCTTTTTTTTACTGGATGAGGAGATTTTCTACATGAGAGGAGAAATTTAATTCCATTTCGAGTGCTACAATTATATAATCGCGTCATATAATATATATATATTTATATACTTTTTACAACATTTAGCAAATTTCCCACATAAACTCGTATATCGTATATTTCGGTTAAGCTTTTTGCCTTCGATTTATAGTTCATATTCAATTCAATGTATATATATATATATATTTCGTGTTTGTTAACTACTTTTTGGTTGTGGCCTACAATTAGCATTTCGGGTTAGCGTATCGAGTGTTTTTTACATGCTTTTTTTTGTTTAAGAAAAAATATTTGCCTTTCTACGAAACATTTATATGTCCATCATCAATGAGAAGCCATCACAAAGTTTTTCTCTACGTCGATTACAATATAGGTATTTACATACAATTTTAGTTCCGAGTGTCCTGGGGTTAGTATTTCAGTGTAAGCAAAACTACATGCTACGCTTTTTGGGTCATGTTGGAAATGATCCTTGCTCGGGATTTACACATCGAGTTAATCTTGGGATACTACCGTACCGAGTGTGTGTGTGTGTTTGGGTTCGGGGTAAAAAAACTGTGTCACAATTTCTACAAACAGCCTTTCGTTAAACATGTTAAACGTACATTTATACGATTATCTGTTATATCTGTCATATCTGTTATACGTTAGCAAATTAGTGTTATACATATATCGTAGTAAATATGAGTATTTATTAGTTTTTACATTTTATAACCTGAGCGCAATCATCTTCTATGGTTCACTCTACCGACTCGTGACCAAAATTCAAATTTCGAAAGTTTTCCCAATTGTCCTTGTTCGTTCTCCTTACCAATTATATAGTTTTCCCATCCAATATTTTATATTTTGGATATAATTCAAGGGTTTAGATATACTATATATATATTTTGCTGTGGGTTACCTGTACTCTAATACAAACTTGAAGAAATCTGTAGGGTGTGTTTTCTTTAAATCTCAAAATATTGTCCACAGGTAAATATCGTGTGTCCCATATAATATATATAGTATATAGTATTTTTCACAGTGTTACATACATATAGCTATAAATTCTAATTAGCAAATGCATTGGGTTGTTGAGTTGGATCCACTTCAAGTAATGCGCGACAAATGAAACAATTTGGATTCGTTTTCTTCTCTTTTTTTGTTTTGTTCTTATTTTTTTATACAAACAGTTTACACAGTGTTTTCTTGTTTTTATTCGTTCAGTTTAAACGTAAATTAATGCGTAATACGTATCTTCTAATATATATATATATATATAGTTAAGAATGATCCATAAATCGGTTTACAAGTCAAATACTATAATGCAGTTTACAATTACAGATCCTTAACTTATGAACTCATAACTCGAACATGAAATCATACATCGCCTACATATCCAAGTGTGTGATTTACTTTAGGTATTAGGTTTTTATGCTCTATGTTTTATGTTTTAGTTTCAGACCTGCTCTAATCGAGGGTGTGTCGTATAATGTACATGTCCATTACTTATCGTACTCGTACTAACTCGTACTTACTGATCTACACAGAGATAGATAGATAGAGAGAGTGAAAAATGTGGGCTAATTATTGGTGGGGATGCTGGTGGTGGAGATAATGTTATGTACACGAAAACTAACTGTCCCTCTACCTGCTACACATATAGCAGTTCTCTATGGGTACAAAAAGTGCTTCAAGATGTGGGATGCAAACGATGATATACCCTAACTTGCATTCGAGTGTGTTGTGCTGTGTGTGTGTCTCTCTGTGTTCAAATGAGGGGGAAATATCTGTACTCTATATATTATTTATGGTTAAGAAAAAACGTTAGTTTATAAACAAAAAAGGTGAAAAGAAATTCTACATTTTGCACACTGATTTCTGCCTTTGCTTTGCTTTTCATTTCCTTTCTTTTTCGTTTTGTTTTTGCTATGAGATCTCCGTGAAAGTTTTGAATTCATATTTGTTATTCATTTTCATTATCATTTTCATTTTCGTTTGTTTTTCTTTTAAGCTAATACATACGTGTGTGTATATATCTCGGTTAATATATATAATGCTATAATTAATAACTACATACATATACATAAGAAAGCAGCACAGTTAAGAGAATCGAAGAGTTGGAGGAAGAGTAGTTTAGTGCTTTTTAGTTTAGGCTTTTCAGTTGCTGCTCTAGTATCTCCTCCGATTAATATATTCATGCGCTGTGATTTTTTGTATTTCTCTAAACATTGCAGATGAAACGAGACATTCAAAAAACACTCACACACATACACATATATTTTTTTTAAACGGTATACATTGCGTTTTGTTTTTGTTTCAAAAATTTCGTTTAGTGCTTAGGCTTAAGCTACGTAAAAACTTGCTAAACCGAAAGGTGACATTTCATATATTGCATTTCCTCAAATAAGTCAATCAATCCAACAATCGATCTGCATCTGAATCAAGGTCAAATGAGAAAACTCAGTCTTAAACATACATATAATATATATTTATAATGTTCTCCGTAGCAATTTGATCCTCTATAACCGATCCTGTCCTGCACCTTAGCGATGAGCATTCAGAGAGAGACAGAGGTGTGTGTGTGTGTGTGTGTCAAGTCGAAAAATTAAACTATATTACATTGTTAAATCAACTAAAAGCAAAGGTATATATGGTAGGTATATATGCGTTTATAGCAACTAAAATCGAATTGATTCGGGCGATGCCTTTGAATGGGTACCAAACTTGGATGCAAACCGCCCGAACCATTCACTGGGGGGCAGTGTGTCGTCCACTTGTTGGTTTTTCCTTTTCTTTTATTTGTTACATTTATGCAAAGTATGCTTTTAAAAAAAGAACCCTAACAAAACTATTATCAAAGCGAAAAAATTGTCATAACTAAGGTTAAGTTGAAATTGTTTAGTTTATATTTTATTTTATATATATATTTATATATATTAATTTATATCGTAAGTTTTTGTTCAGTCGACAGTTGAAACTTTGAACTAATTTCCCATTTCCATCTAAATATTGAGTTAGCCCTGACTTCTTGTCGAGTCAGACACATTTTTGGAGTATATATGTGTATCTAGAAACCAGTTTCAAAATTGAAGCTTCAAAAGTTTGTTGTGTTGTGTGTTGTGTTGTGTGTTTAACGAAAGTATTTAAGATTTCCTTTTCGTTAGCGAACAGAAATTGAATATTTATCCCGCTTACATTCGCCTTCGGGTTTGTTTTGCTCTCGCTTTGAGGTAAATTTTTGGCAAACAAACTTTGTGGATTTGCGTGCAGTTCTTGTGTTATACTTTGAATATATAGATATTTATAGATATATTTAATAGTTAAGCATATATTTATATATATTTATATATAATGAATACGATGTTGTCTGTGTGTGTGTTTGCTAATTAATTTACATATACATAGAGTTTCTTAGGAGCTTAAACATAAAACACGATTTTGTGGGTTTTGTTGTTTTGAAATTTGTAGCTTGAAATTTCGATCAAATTCTTTCAATTCTTGTCAAAAGCACAACAAATGTGTTTGTTGCCGAAAATATTATTTTGTTTTTTTTTGTATTTTTTTTGTATAGATTCTACGCTCTGCTCGTAATGCGTAATATTTATGCTTTCACTTTAAACTTGCTGGTTTTTTGTGTCTCTGCTGCTGCTTTAACTACAGTTTTGTTTGTTTGTTTTGTTTAGACTAGTTTCAGTTGAGTTACGTTACATATTTGTTTCGTCTACGGTTACTATTAAATATTTTTGTTTTTGTTTTCTTTAAGTTAATTTCGGTGGTGGAATGCTTGAGCCTTTTTAGGCAGACAGAAGTGCCCGCTTAAAGGCCGTTTGGCGCCTCACAAATTATTATTATTCCATCGTTGTTCCTGGCTGCATCGGTTTTGGGGGGATCCTGTGTGGGTTTCTCGGGGGGATCTGGAGTCTCCTCCTGTCTCCTCTTTCGGCGAGTGTGCTTATCATTTGGCTGAGTTGTTGCTTTTGTTTCGATTTTAGGCAGCAATCGCCTCATTTTGCCGTCATTCCCACTGATGAGGCGACGGCGGCAGCTCCGAGGGATGAGCCACGGTCGAGCTGGATATTCGTGTCGAGTTTGGGGGGAGAGAGGATAAAAAATAAATGCATTTTAATATCAATTTCAAGAGGAAGTAACATATATTGCAACATCTAGTTTAGATTAGATTAGTCCATGCCATACATATATATGTATAAATATTAAAATATCGATAGAAAACACACTTAAAGCTTTGATTAAACACAAGAAATACAAACAAAGTACTAAAAATATATAGCTCCCATAAATGAAAAAATTAAAACTAAAACCAAAGAACATGAAATGAAAATGTACAAAAAAGAGGAGGACTACACAAAGAGTAGAGTTTTTGGGCTTGGAGAAGGGGGGCTCAAAGTACAAAGTAAAAGTTTGTTAATCAATTAATTCATTAAGTGGTAAGTTGTTCAGCGTTCAAATTGACAGTTCAGTTCTTTCTTTCATCTTTCACATTTCACTTTTGATCTGTTTTTTATTTTTTATCTGGCTTTGTCACTGCTGCTCAACTGCACTTGTTGTAAGCTGTACAAAAATATATATTTTTGGTTGATTAATTCTGTGCAGTTTTTGCAATTTGGATTTTAATGAAACCAAGCATGAGTTTTTTGTTTAGTGCATAATTCGAGGCATTTCTGAGGGGTTATGCAGGACGACAATGACAAGAGCTAAATGATTGCCTGATATTGTGCATTATTTTTGTATTCTATTTACTTGATTAATTATTAATTTCATATTTATTATTTGCCTTTGCCATTTAATTTCTATATTTTGCGTAATTCTTTTGATGTTGCCTGTAAAGCCTTTTTAAATAAACAATGAGGGAAGAACCCTAAAGCATGGAATACTTTTGGCTTTTACTTTTTGTGGGGGGCCAAAAACAATGAATATTTAATATTTTATAGGCTTTCAAATTGTTTTACAACTTCTATTGTTTCTGGCATTTTGTGAATCCTTTTTTTGGCGGTGTTTCGGTGCAGTTTTGGAACATGGAGGGGGGAAATGGTCTGTGTGTGTGGGCTTAAATGTTCAAATGAGGCTTAATATTTACTTGATGGAATCTGTATGCTGTACACGAATTACGAATATATATATATATATATGGATATATAATAGATATATGTATGAGTTGGTATGTGGGAACACAAAACATAAACACAAAAATTCGATTATGCAGCGGGGTATATATTATGCATGATTTTCGATATTATTTGCTGTTTAATTTTGTGATTCGATTTATCGTAGGCTTTATAAAATAGTTGAAAATGTCTCTGTTCTTTTTTTTTTAATTTGTGTTTTTCCTTTTTCCATATATATGTAGTTTCCTTGCCAATCTTGGTATTACTTTTTCTGCGACATTTGAAAACAATTTTATAACATTTCTGGTTAGATGTTTGTATTTTTCGTTTCTTGGAAAACATTTATTTACACAAAAAAGAGAGTTACGCAAAAATACCCATTTAAAAGGAGGTG
Organism: Drosophila seguyi; assembly: GCA_008042675.1. Classification (NCBI taxonomy): domain Eukaryota; kingdom Metazoa; phylum Arthropoda; class Insecta; order Diptera; family Drosophilidae; genus Drosophila; species Drosophila seguyi. Next base: position 213,189 of record VNJU01003237.1, read on the forward strand.
AAAAATCATAAATATAAAAATTAAAAAGTTAATCATAAGGGAAAAAGTTAAAACTAAATGAGTTATTTGGTTCTTTTTGCTTTTTGTTTTTTTTTTATACACATTTGCATAAGGTATAAGAGAATAAAGAGGTAAAAAAATAGAAGATATGAACAAAAGAGATGATAAACTAAATAAATAAATATTTAGCAAGGTTTTCGCTTGATATATCAACAGACCTAAGAAGGAGCAGACAGAGAGAGACAGTTTGTTGCCGCCCGAGGCCTCTTTTCTTTTCTGTATATATTTCGGTTTTCTGTATATCTGTAATTGTATCTTTTTATCTTGGTTCGCGACTCCTCACAATCGTTCGTTTCTTTCGTTCGATTCGCTTCAGTGACTCATTGACTCAGAGAGACAGAGAGAGTATCTTGTGTGACAGTAAGTATCTCCGGCCTTATATATCGATTCGATTCGGTTCGTTCTAGCGAGTGAGGAGAAGCGCGCGCCTAGGATCCCGATCTGGAGCAGCGGCGGCGGAGTGTGGAGCAGCGGCAGGAGCAGCAGTGCAAGTTGTAGTGGTAGTAGTAGTGGTAGTGGTAGTAGTAGTAGATATTCTCATTCTCATTGGCTTAACAAACGCAATATATAACGATTCGATTTAATAGAAATTTTCAAGATTAATATCCATGGTTGTGAACAACAAAAAAATAAAAGAACAAACATAAAAAAAGAGATTTAAAATATTTCAAAATAAGGTTACATAAATAATAATCAACAGTGGGGGAGTTGGGTATAAAGAGAGTTCGAGGGGGGGACAGATACAACAATTTAGTGGGAAAGTGGGAAACGGGGTATAGAGAGAGAGCATTACTAAAGCGGAAGTTTGGGGGGGACACGGAAGCCATGATCAATCAATTTTTTTAAATTAACAAAAAAGAGAAACATAAAAAAAATATATAAAGAAATTAGATGTACAATTTTGACTAAAAAGTAGGTAAATTTCAAAAATAGTTCATAAGGATACACGGGTTTGGACAGCGGGACTGCGTGCAGGGTTTTTTTGGGGAAAATTCAATAGGGTTTTTCGGGGGAAGGAGGGAAAAAAAGAGAGAATTCTTCGAGGCACAAGTGCACGAAGCTCCTCCTCGTCAGCACACTCACCTGGCGAAGCTCTTGAAGGCCGCACTCTGCGGATTAATGCAGAGCGGCACTCGACCCGTTTGCAGCTGCTCGGCTATGAACTTGTGCATCTCCTCTGCAAGTTTTTAAAGCGTTATGTTTACTAAGTTTTCTATATAATTATATTCCAACACTCACCCTTGACCTGCTGCACGGAGGTGAGCTTGCGCTCCCAAAGATCGTCAAAGGGCTGGCCGGCGGATGGCTCAAAGTCAGCGGTATATTGGCGCATTCCGGCCGAGGTAGTGAAGCAGCATTTGCACATGCACGAATGGTAGCGAAGACGTCCCTCATCCAGATACGGATGCGCCAGGGCATCTGTCACGGAAATGCGCTTGTCCTGAGGGTGAAAATAAATTAATTAAAAAAACCATTCATAAACAAGAACACTAAATAACTGAATCTTTGAAACTATTCCGAATTTTTAAGAGCAATTATAAAATCTCTCAAATTCACTAAAGTTTTGTAAGTTTACCGGATCAAAGACGAGCATCTGGCAGAGCAGGTGCACGGCCTCGTGCGTGGCATGTGAGCTGAGTGTGTAGAGCACCGAGAAGGACGGCGGCTTGGGGGCGCGACGCAGCATGTGTGTCCGGGCTCCCTCGCAGGCATGCCTCATATCCTCCATGGTGGGCGTGCCCAGCAGCTCTGTGATTAGCTCCAACTGTTGGACAGGATTCTGCGCCTGGAACAGGATCCGGCGGCCGAGTAGCTCACCGAAAATGCAACCCACCGACCACACATCCACCGCCGAGGAGTAGTGGCGAGCGCCCATCAGGATCTCGGGAGCACGATAGTACTGGGTGACCACCTCCTGGGTCATGTGCTTGGCCTGGTCCGGCTCCTCGACACGCGCCAGCCCAAAGTCACAGATCTTGAGCACACAATTCGAGTTGACCAGCAGGTTGCCCGGCTTGATGTCGCGATGCAGGATGCGGGCCGAGTGCAGATACTTGAGGCCGCGCAGGATCTGGTAGAGGAACACCTTGATGTGGTCAGCGGACAGGTGCTGCGGCGACACGATTATCTTGTGCAGATCCGATTGCAGCAGCTCCGTTATCACATAGCTGTGTGTGTGGGGTTCGAGGTTAAGGTGGAAACCAGTTCGATAGTTTGGCATGCGAAAAGAACAAACGGAAACTTTGCAGCTAACAACTACAACTACTCCTGCCTCTTCTCGGCCCTTTTTTGGCTTGTTTGTTTGTGCTTAAAACTTTTTCAATTAGTTGCATTTGCTTTTAGCCCCAAAAAACTTTCCACTGCGACGACGATGCCTCGGAGAAGAGAAGCCGGCACTTTGCACAATCAAACACATTTATTTTTTGGTTTTGTGGGGCTTTGGAAAAGATTAATGAAATATTTTGCAGTTGATTGAAAGTTGAAATTTTTTTTTATGGGAAGATAGCAAGATGCAAAAGTTGCTACTACTTTTGGTAAAATAATAAAAACATTAGGGAAAACCTACGGTGTGTACCGGGTACACAAAGTTTATGGCTTAATATTAATTATTCTAATTAAGCTTTAATTTATAAAAGAAAAAACAACAATTAATTAGTGCTGAAAGACAAAATGTTTTAGTAACATGTTGCTGAATACCCAAATAAAGACAATTGTTACTAAATACATGTTCATATGAAGTTTGATACCAAATTTGGTGTCTTTCTAAAGCTCTTATAGTCTCTAAGATATTTTTTTCAAACAGACGGACCTTATATTTGAATCTATACTTTTCAATTAATTTCTTTTGTGCTAAAAGCACCTTAAAATATATTCATTAAACCCTTTTCTACCCTTAAAATCCCTTTTGGCTAAGGATAAAGCATGCACAAATGCTAATAAATTAATCTACAAATCTTGCTAAAAAATAAATCTGGAAATCTTAAATAGTTCCCCAAAAAATTAAAAATTTTCCCCTTGGCTAAACCTTAGCTTATAAACTGTAAAAATGTAAAATATTAAGTTTTTTTTTGTAAAAGGATACATTTCTTGAAAGAAATCCAAATGCGGTGGCTGTAGAATGTCAAGGGCCGAAAGAACCTATAAAATAAACAAAAAAAGATTCATTAATTAATTTATTAATTAATCAAGTGAGCTTTATCAATATTCATATTCATATTTAAATTAATATTCATGTTGTTCAACCTGTGACGTTGAGAGCTCGACAAGTTTAAAATGAAAATCCCTAGACAATACGGTCGGTCAACAGTTTACACCTCATTTGAAAGGGGATTACGTGGGAATGGCGGCCATAAATTATGGAGTTGCAATAAAAATCAAGTTGCATGTTAAGTGTCGCTGCCGGGACATTAAATGCCTGCAGACAGAAAAAAAAATAATAAGAAACAAAGGCAAGCAAAGGCAGTAAGGAAATTGTTGACCCCTTGGCTTGCCTGATGATGTTGTACTACATATACTACCTACCTACAAAAAACACGCCAAAGTCTTGGGCTTCCACATTGGGGGAGGACACCAGTGTCCGAGGAACTGACGGACAGCAGAATACGATATATATATATATATAAAAAACCAGGGGGAAAAAAGTTGGGACTGAAGCAGAACCAGACAGACAAGCGCTGATTTATTTTCGCTTGCGGTGAAGAGATGACGAAGGAACTGCAGGCAATCACATCAAAAAATCTAACAGGAGGAGGTAGCTTAACTCCGCGCTTTGTGGTTTTTACACGGCAAGAAAATTATAGCATTTGGTATTAACCAAATTTAAAGAAGAAAATAAGTTATATTCGGGAAGCCGCAGTTTGTATACCCTTGCAGTTTGCAATTGGTTTGGAAAACCTTACTCTAAATCCTTCATAACTAACTTTACAATTTTAAAAATTGAAATATTTTCCCATTTTTTGATAATTTTAATGATGTAACCCCTTAAAAATTTTTTAAAATTTTTTAAAATGATATATTTTTGCTAAACATGTCTAGATTTATTCGGATGCTGATGCTGATCAAGAATTTATATGATTTATGACGTCGTAAATGACTCCTCTATTTAATTAAAATTATAATACACCGGAAAGAGTATCAAATACCCATTTAGTTTAATTAACTATACCCTTCTAGGGTTAAAAATCTTTAACTTTCAGTAGTTAACAATTAATTGTTTAATAATTTTATTAGGATTTTAAGAGAAATGTATACATTTAAACATATTAATTTGAATGAATGTCAAATTTAGAGCATAACAATAAACACTGGAAAGCCCAAGTCTAGGCTAGATGTTTTTTTAAATTATATTATATTGTATTTTTTCATAAAAAAATCGGTTAATATTATTATTTATTGCATTTTGTATTTTATTTAAATTCTAGAATGTGAAGGTGTTGTTATTTAATACTTTGTTTGGCATTTTAATGTAGGTTTCGTGGGTAGATTTGGTTTTTAAAGCTTTTTTTATTTAAAACTGAAAAATTTATATTTTAAATTTTAAAAATTAAAAATTCAAATTTAAAAAATTAAAATTTCAAATTGTAAATTTTAAAAACTTAAATTTCAATTAATAAATTTTCGTTGCGTGCTATTTAAAATCAATTTACAATATTTATTTGGTTGGGGCTGGCAAAATGCGTAAAGAACCCAAAAAAAAGGTGGAAAAAAATAAAGAAATGGGAATAAAAAGCGCAGCTAAATCCGCTGCGGCAGCAAAAAAATGTTGCCAGCCACAATGTTGCACATTTAACCCCCTCTTGCCGACTGTCGGCAGTTGCCAAAGCCAAAAGCAGTTCAACAATTTTGAGCACTTTTCGCGGGACATTGCGAACGAAGGCAACAACAATAACAACAACAAAAAGTGCCGACAACTTTGGCTGTTGGTTACTGGCTTTTTTTTTTCTTTTATATTCTTTTTTTTTTTGTTTTCTTTTTTTTTGGTTGGTAAGCCTTTGCCGTCTTCAAGTCTGAATCTCCGTCGCCGTTTTAAGTGGCCAAGTTTTTTTTTGCTCTACAGGAGCGACGTGATGTTCCCCCTCTTCCCCCCCTTAGCTCGTTCTTGGCTGCCTTTGTTTTATATTTATTTCTTTGTCCGCTCGACTCGGCTCCGGCTGTCTGGTAAATTCTGTAATATTTCGAGACGGCCGCTGCTGTAATTTAGCGACTGCATTTGTTGCGTTTTGCGGTTTGAAAAACATTTTTTTTTTTTGATATTGTGAGAGTGAGTTCATGATGATTAATATTGATTTTGGGATACTCTATTTATGGGCTATTGTAGTAAAGATTATTCTCTAAAATTTTAAAGATTTTACTGCGAATTTTTAAACACAAAAATAAATATTTGGAAATATTGTTCATACAATGATAAAGAAGATTAAATTGCTGCATATACAAATTAAAAGTTTATAACTTCTAAATTATATATATATTAAATAGCTGTATTATTAAAAATAAAACAACTTTGCCATATATTAACATTTTCTTATTTACTTTGTGATACATTTATTAATTTATTTATTTTTTAAAATGTACGTTCTAGTTTAATGCAAATGCAAACACTATATCATATATCTGTCATAGAAATAGTAGGTAAATTGAAAGGAACATTTAAAACTGTATTTCTTTTTTTTTAATAAACTTAGAATAGTATTTGTAAGAATATTAATCACCTTGAAATTTATTGTCTGATCTAAATAGTTTTTATATAAAAGTGTTGTCTCTTTTATTGTATTTGTTACTGTAATGTAGAAATAACTGATGGAATAATTTCGAAGTTTTAATTTATTACTATTTCTAATATTTATTTAATATACAATTTCTAATATTGTATTATTACACCAGGTATTTTTTTTAATTATCCCCCTGTTTTTTTACAATTCCAGATTTTTGTGATTTCTCTATTTCACCTTTAATTTTCCTCTAAATAAATTAGCTTAGATCACCTTGAAAATCGTGTGTTTCTTTGGGGTTTATTGAAATTGCACAGTCATCATGACCAAATTTCTTCTCGCCGGAAATTTTTGTAGAGTATAAAAAAAAACGAATCTGGAGATTTACTGATTGTTTTTTGTAGTTCTTGCTGTTGTTGTTGTTGTTTTTTCGGTCAACTTCATTTACTGCACTTCACCTCGCCGCGCTGCACTGCACTGCACTTCACTCCACTTAACGTAACAGCGCAGGCGCGTAATTTGCTGCCGCCGCGGAGTTGTTATTGTTATGGCCCGGACTGCATTATATATATTTTTGTTTTTTGGGGTCTCACGTGCAACAGCACGGCGGCTTGCAGCTAATTAACATTTTGGCTTGGGCTTGCAATCAGAAACCAAATTTATGCATTGTGCACCACCGAAGGCAGCTTCAAGTGTCCTTGAAGTGTTGTACAAAGACAGGGGGTTGGCCGAAGGCAACCCAAAAGGGGGTGGGCGAGTTACCCAGCTAACCAACTTGGTACTAAAACAAAAAAAAACATAAAAACAAATAACAGCAGCTAACTGGGTTAGGAAATTAGATTGGTTTTTAAAGTAAATTAGAATTTTATTTGATTTGATTGTTTTTAATGGGGTTCATTACATTTTATTTCCAGTCTTGGAATATTTTTTTTTAATCAGGTGTTTCTCAACTAAATTTAAATTAGATATTTTAAATAGGTTTAATTAAATATTAAAAACCGTCTTAAATTAGAAAATTGAAAGTTTTAAAGAATATAAGAATATTAATATTAATATTATTAAATAAAAATCATAGTTCAAAGATATTTTAAGATAATTTGTAGGTTTTCTAACATTTTGTGGGTTTAACTTGATATGTTAATATCTAAATTTATGAGATTTTAATGCATATTATTTGTAATTTTAAAACAAAATATTTTGTTATAATTTGATACGTCTTAGTTTCTTTTGTCTGTAATAAAGACCCATATAGAATACCCCTTCGAATATTTATTTATAATTTATTTATAAATTTATGGAAGTATTTAAAAAATTTAATGGTTTTTGTTTTTAAAACTGCATTTATAAATATTTTTAATCTTTGTAAATACTTTTGATAGATTTAATAACACTTAATAACATTTATATTATAATTTTAAGCACATGACATACATTACAAATATTTGTATAATATTTTTTTTTAATGTATATAATATTTTCTTGATCTTCTCCCAATGTTTTATGTGTACATATCAAAACAGTTTCTAGTTAAGCACAGAGAGGCAGCAGAGAAACAAGTGAAACTTGTGTTCAACTTGCAACCAGCAGCTGTGCCACAGAGACATCGCAGTTGTTGTTGTTGTTGCTTAACCCACCTAAGATCTCCCCTGCGCCACCCTTCAACCAGTAGGTGGGGGGGAAGCTGTCCCCTTCTCCTCATCCTCTACAGTTTTCCCCAGCTCTAAGCTTCCAGGGAATTTTCCCCTCCCTTGCCTTGGGGAAAACAAAAGCAAAAGTGTCACCGCTTCGACTTCACAAGTATTTTCATTCCAAGCTGAGGCACAAATTTCTAGCTAAAAGATTGCCGAGCAGTAGAAGTAGCAGCTGTCAACACATATTTGTTGGCTAATTAAATGAGAAGAGGGGCTGGAGGGGAGGGAGCTCCACCGAAATTGACTATTACAACTTGGAGACAAAAAAAAAAGGAGAATAAACCTTGGACAATATAAATTCCCTTTGATTACTCGCTGTTAGTTACTGTTTACAGAGAAACTTTACAAGTAAGTTAAGTTTTGTTTTGTTGTTTCTTTTTCTTTTTTTTTGGTTTTATTTTCTGGGTTATTTCCTGTGTGATAGGAATCTTTAAATGAGAAGAACAAGATGAGGGATGGCATTAAGAAAAAAAATATAAAATGATGAGGATGACATAAGAAAAATATAACAAAATTATGAGCTATGATTTTTAGGTAGAAAAACAAAGCGAGGAAAATAATGATAATAACTTTAAAATTATTTAAAAAAATTCTCTTTGGTTTTTAGCTTTACATAAAATCTCTGTTCAAATTTTTAGATCTCTAGATTTCTATGAATACATCTACATTTTCCCCTTCCAACTCCTCTTTAAACCTAATCTCCAGTGCATCGCAGCTATTTTTCCTCCTAAAATCAGCATATATCGCTCTTAGCTGCATACATATACCATATGTATGTGCGTACCTCAAAAAATCCAAATGAAATTGACATTTCAATTGCAAAATGCCTTAAGAGTGAAAGAGCAATGTGAATAATAACAAAATTTGCATGCAATTGATGCTGCCAGCGCCGTCAAACTCAATCATTTTCGGGCGGAAAAGGGAGCCAAATTCAAGATAGAAAGCGACTCTGATGAGCAGGGGGGACGGAGTCTTCCGGGGGGGTTGGACCCTTGACAGCCCAGCTTCGAGGCTAAAAAAAAAAATAAATAAAAAAATTGTACAAAAATCTCCTGCCTCGCCCCGAGTTGCATGTGTGAGAAATGCTTTTGAAATGTGCGCCACGTACGCGTTGCAATAAGAAATAATATACAACAATGAAAGAAAATCAACAGAAAATCGGTTTTTATTGAAATTTGAGTTTATTTTTTTCATGTTGTTGTGCCTTTGCAGCAACAATATCAAGAGATAATGGGGCACAAACATTTTTTAGCGATTTATTAAACTGCAAAATGCATAAAGCATGAGAAGGAGGTATTTGAAATCGGAGTAGGGTTTGGCTTTTGAAGGTTTGATCGATTGAAAAAAGGGTCAAGGTAATGGCTGGTATTGAGGGGAAAGTATTTCTTAAACAGATATCAATTTGTGGATATTTTAAGAGGATTTATTTGGGTAAATGAGGAAAATATTTATTGAACTACATTTAAATTTGTAGAAATTTTAAAGGATTTATTTAGATAAATAAGAAAAATATTTCCTTTAACAATTATCAAATTCTGAAAATGTAATAAAATAAATAAGGACATGTTTCTTTAAGCAGATATTAATTAGAAAAAAATTTATGGGGATTTATTTAGATACATAAGGGAAATATTTCTCTAAGAAATATAACTTTGGAGAAATTCAAAGAGATTTACTTAGATAAATAAGTAAAATATTTCCTTTAACAGATATTATTTTCTTGAAATTTATTTAGATAAATAAGGAAAATGTTTCTTTAACCAGGTATTTTTTGTGGAAAGTTTAAGGGGATTTATTTAGATAAATCAGGAAAATACTTTATTAAACAGAAATTAATTTTGTAGAAAATTAAAAAGATTTTCTTAAATAAATATGGAAAATATTTTTTTAAACAGATATAAATTTCTGGAAATTTATTTAGATAAGTAAGGAAAATGTTTCTTTTACTTCTTTTCTTTTTATTAATTAGTGGAAAATTTAAGGGGATTTATTTAGATAAATGAAAATATTTCCTTAGCCAGATATAAATTAGTGGAAAATTGAAGAGATCTACTTAGATAAATAAGGAAAATATTTTTTAAGCAATTGTCAATAGGTGTTAAGTGTATAAGAATTATTTAGACAAAATTGGAGAATATATAAATAATATTAATAGCTTCCATTTATATATTTCTTTCTTTTCAGTGAAATATTTTCCTCAAATAAAAATGAACACTTAAAATCAATAAAAATTTGTCCACCTTTTAATTTGCTTTAATTTATCAAGCAAAAACTTATTCAACGTTGACCCCATAGCACAATATGCTCAAAAATCAATTTGTAAATAATTTCCTCTCCTCTTTGGCCTTCTTTTCCGATAACTTACAACTTTTCGAAGTGGAGGAACCTCCAATTGATTGAGTTATAAATAGTTGATTCGTTCGTTCGTTCGGGACATATGAAAACTATTACACTCTGCGCCCAATTTGCAATAAAATGCAAGGCAGCCACGTGCCAAGCCCAGTAAATAACCTTCTCTCAGCCCCCTCTCGTCTGGGGCTTTATAACCCCCCGGCTCTTATATCCCATTTCGACGCCCCTGTTGTGTCTCCTTCTATCTAAACGTTCCGAGTTGATTGCACTTGTTTGCCATTCTCTGAATGATGTCTGTCATGTAGGAAATGAAACAGGAAACGTAGACAGATGCAAAAGCGCACAGAGAGGAAAAAAAAATAGAAGCAAACAAATATGTCATCAATTTTAATAGTTTTTTTGCAAATAATTAAAAAGATGTATAAACATGGTATTCGGAATAGAGAAGATATGTTTTGGAATAACAGAAAGAGGGGGCTACTTTTAAGAGTAGTTTTTAAAAACAAATAAAAAAGGAAGCTAAATTTGGGTACCCAACAATTTTATAACCTTTGATTATGGAATATAATTTAAAATGTTTTATAATTAAGCTAAAAATTATGACTAATATCATATTATTTATAGCAAACATCTTCAATATGTAATATAATTAATACTTCTTACTAGTCAGAACACGCAGGTGTTTTTTTAATAAATATTCTTAAACAAAAAAACCTTACATATAAACCTAATATGCAACCTCCCCATTTCTTTCTCTGTATACCACTCGAAGCGTTGACAACAAAGTCGCGCCTTGGCTGTGCTTCTTTTATTTCCCCCCGCTTACCTCCCGGATTCATACATACTACACCCACCTCTGGCAATTTATGCATATTAATAGAAAATTTGCATATTGGGCAAGGTGTTACAGCAATTGTGGTTGTTGTTGTTGTTGCCGACATATGGAATAGCGATTTGCAGCTGAAAAGGAGGAGGAGTGGTAGCGGGAAACTTGGCTGTCTGCTCTATAACGCCCACTTCTCCCAGACTTCTTCATTATTATTATTATTATTGCATTACGAAATTCACACGCAGCCAAGCGGACACAACAAAAAAAAAGTGAGAAAAATACAGGGAAATCATGTAGGCTGATGGAAAAGATGATGATGATGATGATGGATAAACCGAGATGGCAAAGATATATGTTGTATGTGTATTGGCCATCTCCTTAAGCATTAGATTCCGAGACAGCCCACGGCCTATTGGGTGTCTAATGAAGTTGAACCAATACGAAAATGATTGGGAAATGCTAAAAAAAATATATATATATGATTAAAGAGAGAGGGGAGAGACCGTGACATTTAAGACTGTAACGAATCGTATGTGACATAAAAACCAGATCATAAAACCACCACTTCCTTGACTTTTTTTAGCTAGCGAATAATGCAAATGTCAAATGCACCAAATATGGAAAACATAACAAAAGATTCTATACAAAAAAATCGAATCGCGAATCTTTCAAAAGCTCTCAGCACGTGCAGTTGATATTGCAATGAATACGTAAATAAATTATAAATGCCGACAATTCACAGAGAATATATATATTTATATATATTTTTTTTCTATTTTTCGCTGGCAGATTGTGTTCTCTTTTTTTTTTTGCTTTTATGCTAATATATATTTCTGCCAAAAAATTACAACATGCAACTCATGCATTTATAACATCCCCTCAGGCTGTTTGAAACTGCCACAAAATGTTGAACAATTCACAGGTTTTTTTTCGGTTCTGCCACAGTATTTTTTTAAGCTTGCTACATTTAAGTAAATGGTGACACAGCGTGCACCACATCGATCACTCAGCAAGTTATTTATTTATTAAAAGAATAAATTGAGCAAAAAAATTGGTGCTTGAGATATTTAACATATATCTTTTTGAAAGCAGCAGAAGTTATTATTATAACATTCCACGTTTTAATCACTCCCTTTTACGAGTCTTGTGATTAATCATAGCCACAGAATTACTGGCGAACAAACCAAAGTAAAACAAGGCTTTGTCCTTTAAGGACAACTGTTTAATTTCAATAAATTAACGTGCCATATCAAACATTTAATTAATGACACTCATACCAGCGAACAATAATTCCACTTGAGCAGCCAACAACGGACATTAAGCGGCGGACAAGAACAACAAAAAAATATAAAGGAAAATGTGGAAAATTTTCTGCGAAAAGGATATTATATTTTTTTTAACAAGGATTTACTTCCCCCGGCTATCCCCCTCGCCTGTTTGAGTTGTAAATATTATGAAAAACAGCGTTGGGGAATAAAGTGGAAAATATATAATTGTTAATAAATTCGTTGCAACAAAAAAGGGAGAATAAGCCAAAGGCAAGCGAGCAGTCGGGCTGTCACTGCGTATACGTAATGTTTTACGTAAAAAGAAATAAAGGATAAATGCACAGTTCTCCCCGCTGTGACAATAATCAAAGTGCTGTGTATATGTAAATATTTTAATTAAATTTTGATGCCAGCAGTCAGAACGTATAAGTTCAGCGGGGGTTTAAGAAAATTCCACTTACGTTCTCGTGCTTGAAAAAGCAAAGCATTTTCAGTTCGCGGAAAACGCGTTTCGATGAGACCAACGACTGGAACACATTTGGCAGCTTCTTCAAGGCCACGCGTCGTCCATCCCGAGGATCTGTGACGGCCCTGGAAGTGTAAAAATAAATATTATAAATTAGTATACATATATTTATTAGAAATAAATAAGTTAACCTAGGATCTTTAAAGCCCCTTAAAGGTGTCTAAAAGTATGCAATGTTATTCGTCTTACAATTTACACTTTTTGTAGCCTACTTTTCGTCAGCCTTTTGAAGAGTTTTAAAAACTTTAGTCTTAATTTCCAAGTAAAAATAATAAAAAAAAGTTGTACTTATAAGACATAAACATGGTTTCTACTTTCTTCCCTTAAATTTTTATAAATAAATATAAAGATAGCCCTCTTATTATCCAATCTAATCCCAATATAATTACATTTTTCACGTTCTCTGGACACCTTCTGCCTCTTTGTAATTGTTGTGAATATTTTCGTCTACGCAATGCTAATCTTTAAATTCTCATTTGCCGCTCAAGTGTCGCATTATAAACACAGAGCCGGATTCTCCGCATTGATGGGAATGAGAATGTCGCCTTATATACATTCTCTCTTTTCGACAGACAAAGCAAAGTCAAAATCAGACAGACTCAGACTTCGACTGCGACTGAGAAGCAAACAAACATTCGATGGAGTTTAAAAGTTCGTTCAACTTTTTGCCTTGGCCAAATGACAATGCCAGTGTTATTTTCCTTTTGTTTTTATTCAGTACAACCCCTTGTTCTCCCCAGAAAAATAGCTTTTCCATTCAGGCCTACAAAATGGCGCCTAGAAGTAGGCAAATTCCCATTGTCTCGCAATTGATAAACAACAAACAAGGCACGAGGACATAGACACAAAATTAGCAAATACAAAAAGACAAAAAAAAAGGTCAAACAACAGACGTGAAGAGTTTGGGGATTGGGGTTCTGGTCTGTGCTCGGTTTTCGTTTGGGTTTGCTTCATTTTGGGCTAAGGCGAAAATTAAGGAGCAGTCGCAGTCGCTGTCGCAGTCGCAGTCGAACACACCGTCGACACTGAGGCGTCGGGCCAACTTATGGAGAACTTTTATGATGCCATTGGCCATGGCTGTGTGTTAGTCAGCGTCCTGTTTTGTCTGGGGCCCAAGTCCTTGTCGTCTGTCTGCCCGACGGTCTCCTTCCCTTTGATACAGAGGGAAAAATATTGACAGAAATTGCTTATCGAATATATGTAGTTTATTGTAAAACAAAGAAATATTTACGTTAGGCAAATAAAAGATTTTAAATAAATGGTTTTGCAAAAATATTGTCATATTTGTTTCAGATATTTATTGGAAAAATAAAGAAAACTATGATATTCAAGGAAATGTAGAAGAAAATTTGGCTGGACAAATTTTGCTAAGATCATTTTAGACAAAAACCAATTAGACAATGCTAAAAGGTTGTTAGAAATATGTTGAGCAACACCTATTAAGAACCCAATATTCAAAGCTTAAAGTCAAGGTAAAAAATACTTAAAGTAAAATACCAAATATGGTGAGACACAGAGAAAACCCTGAACTACGAAAACGTAGAAATTTTTGTTTTACAAAATTAATGGATTCCAAAAATTTAGTCCTAATCGTTTATTATGTTTATTGAAAAAAATAAGAAAACAACTATGGAAAACAACAAGGAAATGCGGAAGAAAATGTTGCTGGGAAAATGTTGCTAAGAACATTTTATATAAGAACCAATTATAAAATGTTAAAATAATATTTAAACCTAAAAATATTAAAAATTGACTATATAAGCTTTAAAATAATTATACAATCAAAATTTTTTTATACTTTCAAGGGGTATAATATCTGAACTGAATTTATTATTATTTTTTAACAAAAACTTTCTTGTTACATTTTGGAAACTATTTTCCACTATTTTCTATTTCTAAGACCAACCATTATATTTTGCTAATTTTCTAGGCGGTCTATTCCAACTAATATTGAAAACGTATAATATATAATAATATAAATTAAAGACACCCATTGTAATTATATTTTGTTTCTTTGCGTGCTAATTTTTCCCCCATTTTCCGTAGCCTTTTCCAGGCCTTTAGTCCTGCCTTGTCTGTGCAGAGAATAAATATATATAAATATTTTTTTGTTATGGTCTCTGGTTTATTTTGGTGTCCCGAAAACTGCGCAGCAGCATCGCTAGCCTCCACTGTTACCAAGAAAAATCCCCTTTTCTCTCCCCATTTTATTTGGAAATCTGCTTGTGCTGTGTGATAAGTTGAGGGCCGTAAATCTTTTGGCCCTGTTAGTTGGCCGACGACAGTAAAGCGTTCAAAATTATGGCAAATTTGCTGCAGATTGAATTGGTTTGTGCTCGAGTGTGCGTGTGTGTGTGTGTCTCTGATTGGATGAGTCAGCATCACATTCGAGTGTGGCATACATTGGGGCGCTTTTTCACACAGGCAAAAAGCTATTTGCATGTCTGAGTCTGTGGAAATGAACGAATATAGTCGTCGTAGTCGTCGTCTAGGCACAATGTCAGTCCGAAGTGTTAATGATAATGAGCAACGAAACGATTATGCTAAAATGCAAAACAAGACAACGAGAAAACAGAGAAAAAAGAGGCAGACAAATGGCAGAATCTGACTGAATTAAGGCATAATGATGCGTAACAACAAATGGTTCTTATGCAAAAGCGACATTTTGATATGTGATTGAGTAATATAACCATGTCCGGAAAATGGGGAAATTTAAAACAAAACAAATGCATTGAAAATTGATTGATTATAATGCACAAAGCATGCAAATATTGAAGGGAAAACTGACCAATTATTGAATTGTTTGTTCGTTGGGATACTTTTTTTAAATAATACAACATTTACTGATAGAAAGGGAAGGAAGAAATTTTCAATTGTGGTTTTTATTTATTATTAAAAGAACTAATAAAAAACAAAAGCAAAACAAAAAAAGGATATCATTTTAATATTTACAAAACAATTGCATTTGTCCTATTATTTAATTTCTATTTAAATCGAAATAAACAAATATATAGTAAACTAATACCAATTTAAGTTATTTGCAACACATTTATAAGAATAAATAAAGTTATTCTTTTGATTTTATATAATTTTAATACAAAACACAATTAATTTTTTGGTAATCTCAATTCCTTTCCTAACTCAATCCCTTCCTGGAACAGTTCCATAATTGCACCGACAAACGAAGGCATTCCACATCGAGATAAAGTCACACACCCATTAATATTTCATGGTCATCTATCAAAGTCTCTCTCTCTCTGAATGATCTGAAAATCAAGAATTCACTTTGTTTGCATTGAATTGGGTTAAAATCAAAAATTGTTTACGTCTGGAGCCGAACAGAGAGAGCGAACAGATAAGACCACAAAAACATGGACAAATAAGTCGGATGCTGCGGAATGATAAAAGGCGGCGGCCAGAGAGAGAGCTATGGCTATATAGATGGGCTAAAACCTAGGCTAGACAGAGATCGCATGACGATGATGGATGACAAAATGCAGGCACGTCCGAGGAGCAGGGCATAGACCAGCGTGTGTGGTGTCCCCGCTGGCCATCCCTTTTGATTTGGCCCCACCCCAGAAAACAGAATTTTCCCGCCTGCCGCTTTCAGTTTTCCCTTCATCATCATTTGCTGCTGCAATTTTTGATGTTGCTTCTTCGCTGCCACATTTCAATGCCAGTTAATGGGAAATCATTTATCATGTGCGTGTCTTCGGTGTAAAAGGAGAAGAAAGATCCATATATATACTATACACACTATATACACTATATATTCGAGGCGAAACAAAAAGTGCCAGAACTAAATGATAATTACCCGAGACATTGCATTGAAACGAGACCTAAACGCACCGAGAGAGTTTAATGATTTATCATCTCTGACCCGAGACCGTTCTGTCCTTCAATTTGCGACGGCCTCTCCACTCTACTTGAAAATTTGTTATAGTTTCTGATTGATCGGTGAACCCACGGAATTGAATGGCAGAAGAAACCCATCTTCAGTCTCCAGGTGCTGTGTGTGTGTGTAGTGTGTTGTGCGCATTTCGTGTTCAAGTGCTTGGAATCGAATCGCATCAGAAAAAGGGGGGTTTATGGAAAAGCACAGCGGGGCCGGAAAATGGAGCTCAAAGCGGATAGGAGGGGAAGCCTCGGAAACGCCAAAAAGGGTGGAAAACTTGAAATTGCCATTTCGTTGCTCACAAAAGTTTGCTTGTCGCATTCTTATTTTATTTCTGCCATCTTCCTTTTTCCGTTTTTCCTTTTTTTTTTGGAGTGCCGCAAGCAAATTCAAATATCCTTTCGATTGACTCTTGGCCAGTTTGGAAATGTCCTGCCGGAAACGGTTTTCTAGTTAGGATATGTATTTATGTTGAAATATTTCTTTTGTGTACAATTTTTTGGTTGCTTTCAAATAAAATTTAAGAAATGAAAATTTGCTTTTTTTAAAGGGTAATTTTTTTCCCATAAAAATACTTTCCTAGGTAGTATTTCAACTTTAAAGCAAATGATAATTTTGCTGCTTTAAAGGGTAACTATATTAACTATTTTCCTTAGGTGGGGTATTTCCAATTCGTTCATATAATATCTTTTAATATCTTTTAATATTTCACTGCACATTCCTTTTGGATAAATTAAGCGGCTTAAGCCCAAAAAAAAAACGAACTTTTCAATGACTTTTCGGTCTTTGGACCTTGCCTGAGGGTCACATCTGCCTTAGCTTTACATTATTATTTCATTTCTTTTCCATTTTGATGCATCTTTTTAAAATATATATATGTTTGCATATATATATATATATATTATGTGTGTATATATTTTGTATAAAAAAAATGAATGTTCTTAACCTGTATCTCTGGATATCTTGGCATCATTATAGCCCCGCTTGCATAATTTCATTTTTGATTTCTTCTGACACTTTGCACATGCTTTTTGAATAACTCATCACCTTGTGCACTCATCATCAAAAACATTCTCATTCTTGGCTCAGCCGAGCCACACCTCCTCCAACTCCCTCGACTCCTCCTCCTCCGACTCCTCCTCCTCCTCCAGCTTCATCCTCCGCCCAGAAAAGCTGATCCATCCAAGTGAGCATTTGTGCCTTTGGGCCTTCAACTTCCTGCTGCTGCTGCTGCTGTCGTCGTCGTCTGACTGCCTTTTTTTCTTCTTCTCCTTCCAGATTTGTTAGTTCATTGAACCCTTCGACATTCAGGCCTCTCGCTCCTCTGGTATTTTTAGCGTATTTACTGTATTTTTAAGTGAATTTTATTTAAGGTTTTTTTGCCAGAAAAATGTATGAACTTTTAGGTTAAAATCCCTTTAAAGATCTCTGGCTAACTCACACTTCACCCTTTAATTCCTCAATTACTAATTGCACTTTTGCCATAATTATAGTCTCATTATATATGCCATGTGTCAGCTGATGCGGGGTTGATGGTGGCAACTTGCAATTCGCAATTCGCATTTGGCCTGCGTGTAAATTACTAATTCCTGCCGTTGTCCTGACACCGCTTTGATTGTCCCTGTCACTCACTCGCCCGCTGTCCATTTATCTATCTCTGTCCAGCAGGCACTGTGGGCTCTTTGTTTGCCCAGCGATGTGCTGAGCCAGCCAATTGTTGTGCTGATGTCGGCATTTCTCAGTCAGTTTCCATTATTTCGGTCGGTCACCGGCCGTGAATAGAGTATAGAGGCTAACAGAAGTGCAAAATCATGCGGGTGTGCAGGTCACAAAAGTTTTTGAATAATTAATTTCAGCAGAGAAATCAATTAGTTTGGTTATTTGGAAGAGGAACTATGACCTTGCAGAGGGTATTAATAGAGTTTCTTACTCTTTAAGGCATTAAAGAAAAATCTAGGATCTCCAAATCTCAAATCTAGAGAGTAGAGTTGCAAATTAATCGATAAATCGATTTTTTCCAATTATTATAAATTTTTAGAATTGATTAAATCGAAAGTTGCAAAACTTCTGGGAAAGCGTAGCGTATGTAAAGTCGTAAAAGAAATGAGTAAAAAGTTGTACAATTCTCGATTGTAATAAATGCAAGTCGATTTATTTCTGAAATGAAAAATAAAATCGATTTACTAAAAATCGATTTATTTCTGAAATGAAAAATAAAATCGATTTACTAAAAATCGATTTATTTCCAGCTCTACCGGAGAAGACCTTTTGCACTACACACTTCTCTTTTTCAAAAAGACTTTAACTGCATTAAGATATAAATACCGAATTGGTTTCTTAAAGTGCATCTAAGCAAATTTAAATTTATTTATATGCACCTTGATTTCTTTTAAAAATGAACTTCAACTATTGTTTTTAATCTCAAATTCATTCCCTGCACTTTTGTCGCCTGTGCCGCATCTACATATGAGTCATGTTTTGGGCCCAGTTTTCCCCTGATGCCACCCGACAGCAACTAATTCGCATGTTTCAACCATTTCGCACTGTTATAATTATGGCAATGTATGTCAATAGCAGTAGGGAATTCTAATGCCTATATCCGGCACAGCTCTCCGCCTCCCTAAAATTCCGGTTTGTTGCGGAATACGCAACATTAATTGCAACATTTTCTCTATTGTTAATTGACTAATAACATTTGGGGGGGTGTTTTCCTCTGGGGAAAGGGGGCGGAAAGTGGAAAGAAACAGAGGAAAAGAGTTTTTGGGGGAAAACTGACAAACACACACTAGCTAAAGCAATTAGGCTTAATTGAATTTGATTGTATAAATATATCTTAAAGCAACAAAAAGGAAAGCTTTAAAAATTCAGTTTTTAGCTAGATTAGCCATGAGGAACACTTACAGTGAGGGGACTTTATAAAGAACTAATAAAAATAAGGATTTATTTATATATATTTAAAAATTTGAAACAGTATCCTAGCATTTTTGGAATAATTAAATCTTTGGGGATTTAAAATCATTTAATGTGATGTCTAAAAGTATGCAATAAAATATATTTGTGCCATAAAATGTTATCATAAATTGCTTAAACTTCAATATGCAGTAAATAAATATTCAATAAATAAATATAATGTATTAAATTCATTTTATTGTTTGTCTAAAAGTATCATTAACGAAAAAATGTAAGGAAAAGGATTTCAAAACTATCTTAGGATCATATTATTCCCAAAATAAGTTCACTTTTTCAATTAAAATCTTTCCTAATTATATATCCCAAGTCAAGATGTTCTCTCAGAAGTAACTTTCCCTGTATGTGGCGACATGGAAAGCTTGGGGAAAAACCCAATCTCCGCTTTTCCGACCCCCTCCTCTCCCTCACCCTTTCCTTCGTCCTCGTCCTCGTATCTGTCCCTTTCTCCCATACTCTTCTCCATTCCCATTTGGTCGTCGTCTGCTTCAATTTATGCGCGTAATCAATTTTACAAATGGCCTGCAGGCTAAGGCAGGTGGTAGGCGTGGCACTTTCCGGCGAGCGAGCGAGATAGATAGAGAGAGAGGCGAGCGACAGCGAGAGAAATAAATTTATGCAATTTAGAATTTTCCAAGGGTGGGAAATCTGACAGTATGTGTGTTGTGTCCTGAGTGCAGTCAATGACTTTTACAGACGAATGAATCTAAAATCAATTAAAATCCATTTTGATTGCATATATCCCTCGAAGAATCCGCCCACTACACATAATTCCACTTTTGGATTGCGATGGAAATTCGCAAAAACAGACGGCAGACGGCAGACGGCAGACGGCTCGCCGTTCGCACTTAAGTAGACTATGAAAAATGTGGACACATTAAAAATGTTCAAGGATTTGTCGCCGGGACTAAAGCAAAACAATAGAGTCATTGTCAATGTCGTTAGCTCGCTGCTGTTGCTGCTGCCGCTTTTCTTTTGTTGGCTTTGAGAGTTCTTGGCCATATTTCACTTTAATGCCAAAGAAACTGCTGCCGCCAGTGCCGGCTCCTTTGGATTTTTGGGGCCTACGTAGGGGGAAGGCGGAATGAAAAATGACAACAGCCTCCGAGAACAGCAGAGCGCCAAATTGCCAAAGACATTAAATGAAATATTTACGTACATATATATATATATATATATACGAGTGTAAGAGTGATGGTCCCGAAGGGGGGATGAGGAGGACTTTGGCTTGAGGCTGTCATAATTTCATAATTTTTGTGTAATTGTTTCGCGAAAAGTGAAATTCTTGACATAGATTTATGCCTCGAAATTTTTGGCAGCTTGAGAAATGACACAAACCCAGGAATCTGACCTAATTGATGAAGCATTTAAAAACGTTTTGTACTTAATTAGTACTTATCCTGGTATTTCGATTTTGGGTTATTCAGAGTCTCTTATGTGGCTTACCTAAAAAGAGAAGAGAAAAAATATTATAATTAGTTTCTTGGCGTCTTGTGATGGCAACTTTTATTTATTAAGGTTTAAAATAATATTTATTAAAGAATTAATTTAGAAAACCTTTTCCCCTTAATATTTACACAATTAATATTAATTTAAATCGTTTTCTAAAACATTTTCAAGGCCTCATAATTGCTCTTTTTTCACCTACCAACATTCCCTTAATTATTCAACAATTTATTAAGGTGAATTTGGACAATAGTGTCCAACCTGACGCCGCACCATTTTGAATAAATTACCCATTTGTGAGAAACTTTAAGAACGCACCTTCCCCCGATACTTATTCCAGAGGTCATGGCAAAGTCGCAAAATGCCCAAAAATTAAGCCCAAAGTTGTCGCAACCAATTATGTAAAAAATCTGATGGAAATTTAAATTTCATGTTGCTGAGGGGGTTGGAGATTCCTTTGCCTTTTGGCCCAGATTGATTATGACACTATGACACAAACCCTCTTAAAAATCCAGCTGATGACGCAAATGCGCCTCAACATATGCAGCAAGGGCTTTATGTAATGGAAAATTACCACAAAAAAAACAGAACCAAATCGGCGCCAGAGATAGAAGAAACAAGTTTGCATTTGACACATGGCAAAAAAAGAACAAGAGAGAGAGAGAAAAGATACCCAAATAACCAGAAAACAAAAAACTTTCGTCGCCACCCTCGGCGAGTGGGTGGATACAAAAATAATAATGATGATGACGACGATGATGTGCCCTTGAAAGCCTTCACAGCAGCCAAAATTCTGGACGAGAGACAAAGAGTGAGCGGGCGTGTGGGCAAAATCATTTCATTTCATTTCATTTCGTTACGTTTTTGTTCAGCTGCGGATGCGGATTTGTCCGCAAACAATGGCGAGCGATGCGATGCGGCTCCCCGGTCCTGCGGCGGTGGCCGAAAATAGCCAAAGGACAAAGAACATTGGGGCAACAGTAGCCGCCAACGCCCATTGCCAATCCATTTTGTGGGTTGATTGGGCTGATAATGGGTAACGTAAGGGATATGACACAGGATTCTAAGAGTTAAACAAAAGATAAACTGATAAGTTGCTTAATAAGTTTACTAAATATAGTAAAATCTTTAAATATTGCAAGAGAATTGACTTAATAATTAATAATTAAGACCCTATTCTGCATGCCTCTCTAAGGAGTTTAGCTAAATTTTCTATTAATTATCCATTTTCCTACACTACTTTTAGTATTTAATAAAACATAAACTTAATCAAGATTAGTTATTTTCAGGTATCATATTAAAATCGAACTTTCCAGGATATCCTTTATGTCCAGTCTAACTTTAGAGCCTAATTTATTCCCTGTTTCTTTTGTTGTCACTCCATACTTAAGACCGTCATCAGCATTTCTTATGAATTTTTCACCCGTAAACCCAAACCCCGTGGCAATTTTGCATGCTCTAGCGATTTTTTGTTGTGCTTCGCATGTTTAATTTAGGCGCTTTTCTCTGCTTTCTCCCAACTTTCGCTCTTTCTCTATCTCTCTACCTAACTCTCTCCATTCCACCCACAGCTTCTCGACTCCTGAAAAAACATTTACATGTTTGGGTTTTTGGCCGCGGGGCCAAGGCCGAAAAAGGATAGCCACAGCGCCGTCCATTTGGACGATAGTCCCGACTGGGCTTAGGTTTAAGAAGAGGCCAAGTCCTCGCGGGCTTTTGGGTCACTTTTAAATTAATTATGCGCTTAATTGTCTAATTATTGCACAGGAAACAAAATGGAAGGTTAAATAAAAAAGGAAGTGGGAGCCAGGCGAAAAGCTGGGGAAATAGTTTGCCCAGGTTAATCATGTTTGTTTTGTTGTTAGATATATATTTTCACCATTTTATTTTAAGTTTATAACCCTAAAGTGCGTTAAAAGGTAATATATAAATAAATGCTAAGAAAAAACCCTTGATAAAATATTAAAAACGAAACCTTAAGCATATTTATAACCCCTCAAAATATCCCCCAGGATTTTCGTACCCGCTCAACGCATCGATCAAGGAAAATGTACTGGAATAAACCAAGTCTTTTTGTTTATGTTATCCTACCGGGCTATTTATATTTTACACCTGGCTGAGCTTTTAAGCCAATTCATTTGGCGCTTTCCACCATTTCCCCCAGTCCCTTTTCTTTACATTTTTATTTCATTTTCCGCTCTTATTTTTTGTTGTTGGCTTTTTAGCAGCCACGCATGAGAAAGTTCGCCAAAAAGATTTGCCAAAGAAAAGTTCAAGGCAACTCGCGCTCTCTCTTTCCCTCTCTCTCTAACTTTTCCATCTTCAGGTGGAAAGGGAGAAAAGCATATGAATTTCCCTTGTGCATTTATATCGCCTCGGCCTGCTCATTAAAAAGGGGTGCACACAAAAAATGTAATAAAGGATGAAAAATAATAGAAAAAATTCTTCTGTGGCGTCTGTGAATAATTTGTTAAAATTAAGCCCTGCCCAAGGGCGTTGGCCAACACCCTTTAATGATATATCCGCTGCACCGGAGGACGACTTGGCGAGTCAGGGGGGAAGTGAGAAAGTGGGCCTTGCCGTGGGTGACATAAAAATATTATAAATGTAAATGGCGAACGTCGTCGTCTCCGTTGTCGGGCACATTTCTCATGCGGGAGGAAGGAAAACAAAGAGTCCTTTCAAGGATGCGGGAGTTAGACCTGTGTGTGTGTGTGTGTGTGTGTGAGTGTGTGTGCAGTTACTCCAAGGCTGGCAGACAAAGCGTCGTCGGGCGATAAAAAATTGCACGTAAGGGGAAACTCTGCTTATGCAAAACGAGCAGCAAATAGATTATGTACTTAAGCGAGGGAAATTTAAATGGTTACTTTTCAAAATACGTTTTAGAACAGTTGAGAAATTTGTGATATTTATTTAAGTAAAAAAAAAAATTAAAACTAGGAGTTCAGTTTAATTGTTTCAGGATTAACAACTAATAGGTGATAATTAATATAAAAGGATTCTTAAATCATAAACAAACATACAAAAGTCATACGAAAGTACAATTAAGTAGCTCATTTAGACTGTTGTTTATAATTTAAAAATCATATTATATTAATTATCAATTTTTGAAAAATATAAATATAATTTAACATTTCCTTTAGAACTAGCTGGCCATATTTGAAAAAAGGAAATTGCCATAATAATTTCACATTTCCTTTACTTTTATCAATTATTTTATATAACAAAATATTTATTTTAATGCTTTACAATAAAACATTGTATAATCTAAATTCTCTTCTGCTTTGGCTAGAATTTTCTTGGAAATTTTTATGATTAATTTTTCTTTTAGCAAAGCACAAACTTCCCTGACAAAATCAACATTTCATATCCTATCAAAACCCGGCACAAATTCGATATTCCCTTTGGCTTTTGCCTTTCTTTTTTTTCCATCAAGAGAACAAACAAAGAAAGTATAGCCGACTTTTGCGCGTCATGATGTGTGAGCTTGTGTTGGTCTGCCTGCGTGTGTGTTCCAGGTGGAGCGTGTGTGTGTGTGTTATAAGCATGACAAGCTGTCACTGTTTTTTGTGGCACGTCCTCGTTTCTCCACCACCTTCTCGCCCACTCACTTGCCTCTCTCTCTCCTTGTTGCCCCTTTGCCACTCATGACTTTATTCCTCTCAACAAGTTGCTCATACGCCACGTTGTACTAATAAGTTAATAGCTCCACTCGCGCGGCCGCTCTTTTTCCCCTTTTATTTTTCCTCCTCTTTTTTTGGGGCCCCAGCAGTCACTTTCTCTTCTCCTGACAAATTGGAAAAAAGCCCCGAAATAAAATAGGATTTTGTACGTGTCAGAAGAAAGTTATAACAACAGCAAAAGGTTCAAGTGAGTAACACAAAATATATGGCATGAAATTGCTTAAGTCATGGGAAAGCGCGTTGGCGGGCGGGGGGGGCCTGGAAAAACGGGGCCAAGATGGCTGGGTTATAATCTAAAGACTTTGCCGTACCGGCAAACGACAGCTCAAGGTCCCAGGGACCCATTTGTTCGGCGGCTCTCCTTAGGCATCTTAGGGGGCCCCTAATCCAACCCTATCATTGATGGGCGACGCTCTAATAAATTTCAATACTCGAGAAGCAAACAATGCCACAACGATTTGAATGAAGTTGCCACTTTATCGTGAGGCGCACACATAAGAATATATATTATATGGCGATTGCATAGGCATTATCCTAGTCGAATAGGACAGAGAGAAAAGAGAGAGAGAGGGGAAAAAACCCCAAGGACCTCCCGGACTGAATGGCTGTTCGCTGTTGATAAGCCACGTTATGCTACGATTTATCCTTTATCTTCTAGCTTGAGGTAGGTTTCGGTTCGCCAGAGGAAAGGATTACATAACTCGTTACACCCCCCGCTGCTCCCTTCTTCGGCAGCTTCTTCTATCAATAATTTATGAAACACTTTTCATATTTATGACAGCCACGCGTGCAAGTGCGAATATTTATAAAGGAAAATATTTATTACGTTCAACGTGCCCGGCATAAGGCTTAAAGTTGAGCAGACCTTCTGCTCTAGCTTGGTAAAATTAATTCATCAATTTATCAGTGTCCTGCTTTTAACGCATTAGGAGCAAGGACACGCCTGGGCTCGGATTTTATTGCAAAATTAAACACGCTCACAGTGCTGTCATGATGGACAAATGATGACCATTTAATGATAATCGCACGAGATAATGATGTCTATGGTTTGAAAAAAGAGCAAGTAATGCTAAAATCTAAACTAAAAGAGTGTAAGGATATTCAGGACATATAGTTGGACCAGCAAAGAAAAAAAAACAAACAATGTTTGAATATTAAATATGCATGGGACAAACTCTGATTCCACGCACAATTTTCTGTATGTATTTTTGATTAGTTTTTATGCTTTATTTTGCACATATATTTGCGAAACAATTATTGTTCATTTTTTTAGGTCTAATAAATATAATGTAATCATATGAAAAAGGAATTTAAATTGAGTAAATTTTTTTACATATAAATTTAGGTTTTGCCAATGGCAAATCTTTATTTAAATGAGCAGCTATTCAATTAAATTTTGTTTAGTGGAACAAATGTAGATACAAATTTAATTTATTTAAATGAAAACCATAAATTTAGTTAACCAAAACCAATAGGTATTTAATCTTTTTTGGATTTACTAACATAAAATAATTACAAATAAAACAAAGACAATTTCTCTACGTACGTGACCACACCTTTGGATTATTCAAATTTATTTTTGGAAAACTTTCACGCTTTCCAACCATTTCCTACCTCTCCCTTCGTTATGAAAACGCGTTTCCTGTAAACTGACCCATTATTTTTCCATCCCACTCACTCCATTAACCCCTAACTGACCTTATTACACTTATTTGTTAGTCTAAAAATATGTACATATTTTTTTCCCCGTTTCCCATTGCGGCTGATGACATTTATTCTGGCACGCGATGTCAATTAGCGTTCCCAGTTGAAATATCGCTGATACGCGGAAAACAAAGTAAGAAAAATGCCGGTGATAAAACAGCAGAGTCGTGTGAACGACTGCCTAGGAATTTTGTATAAAAACAAAAACCTTTTCTTTTTATTTTTGCTTTTGTTTAACACCATATCATGTGGGAAATATTTTCTATTTACTTTTGCATATTGCATTTGGCATTTTGCTGCTGTGTGTGTGTGCACCACCTGCATGACATGTCCAAAAGTCGGAAAATTTACGCGCCCGTTAATTGACAAAGGCTTGTGGGTTGCGTTGCACAAAAAAGCTAGATTTTTCGGGGCTGGGCGCCAGTGGGACTACCGTGCGTATGTGTAATATGAGACACATGCAGGGAAATGGGAACAGGAGCGATAGACCACAAATCTCAAATGTCAAATGGCTTGAGTGACATTTGTATTGATTAGTAAATGCGATTAATCATGGCTTTCGTGTGTGTATTTGATTTTTTTTTTGTGTGTTGCACGTGTAATGGGTGTAGCAAGGGGGGCATACAATAAATGCAAGTTGAATAACAGGCCTAAAAAAATTTAGGACACCACAAAAAGTATAAAGTTTATTGAAATAATTATTTGTTAATTCAGTTTCTAAAACAAAAGTATTATTTATATTTCCTTTAAACAAAATAAACTATATTCTTTCTAATATTGTGCTTATAATTTCCAACTGTTTATTCAAAACCATCTAAAAACTCATATTTTCTAGATTTTAAGCCAGAACTTTTTACGAGTGCTGTTATTTAACCAAAAGCAATATTTATGTATGAAATTACAGCAGATAAATCTTCCAATATTCGATTCCCTGAATTCTCCCCGACTCGGCCGCACATCTGTTGTTCTGTTGTTGCATTAATCAAGCAAATGTTTTCATCAAAACCGCAGAAGGCCAATTTGCCTTCGGGACATTAAATTAACTGACCGCCTGCTGTTGTTTCTGCTTCTTATTCTTCATCTTGTGCTTCGACGTCTTGATTATCACTCGATAATGACGTCACAGTGACCCATATTAAGAGACCGAAAGCTTGAAAGACTAAAAAAAAGTTTCAAACCAATATTGAAAGTAAATGCTGCCAACAGCTGCTGCAAATAGTTAACTCACACAACAGCTGCAGAAAGTCGGTGTAAAAGACGGAGAGAGGGGGAGAGGGAGAGAGAGAGAGATGTGTAGAAAAAAGAGAGAGATACAAAAACACGTTCGACACGTTCAGCGAAACTGAGACTAAACGCAAGTTGTGACCTAAATTCGCTCAAACAAATATTATTATGTAGGCCCCACACTCTCCTCCTCCTCCTCCTCCAACTAACTCATCTTCAAAGCAATCTGTATCTGGCATATTTTTCCAGCTCTTGCGCTTTCCCAACACTAATTAGCCTGTAATTGAGCACTTTCCAAATGACGCAATAAATTTGCTTTTCTTTTTGGCCAATTAATTAGCTAATCATAAATGTAAGTAGAGACCTTCAACATAACTAATCAGTGCCAGCCAAGCGGGGAGGGATTAAATAGATTTAAGGGTGAATAAAAAGGGGAGAGAAAGAAGAGAGAGAGAGAGAGAGAGGGAGAGCGTGTTACACAAACAAAAGTGTCAAGTTCATTAAAGCACACTCCATCAGCTGACTGAGCGCATTTCCTACTTATTTATAGATAAGCCACAGAGAGAGAGAGCAAAGCAAACAAAACTACGAAAATTAAATCAAAAGAAAACCACCGATCACATATCTCTTTCGCACTTGATATAGTTTTCGATTGTCTTGGCTTTGGGTTTAGCAGGCGAGTTCCCACAAGGGGATGTAGCTCAGATGGTAGAGCGCTCGCTTAGCATGTGAGAGGTACGGGGATCGATGCCCCGCATCTCCAGGTGATAACTTTTTATTTTTTTTTTTTTTTTTTGTATTTTTTCTAATTTAATTGTTATAAACCATTTCCTCATAATATAATATCTAAATTGTATATAATCTACAACTTTTTGATCGGATAAAATAATAATCATATCTCTCCATTAATTTTAGTTTTAAAATCTATTTTTTATCAGCTACAAAAAACGGTTCAATTTTTAACAATTTCTACTTTCTTTTTTGAATATTTTTCTTTTTAATTATTTGCATATATTTCTGTAGATAATTCTCAAAAGACATTTCTGTATAAAATCTTATCTATATTTGAAAAATATTAGACTTTCCTGATTCGATAGAATGATTATTATTATTATTTTTATTGTTATAACAAATACAATTTGTTTTTATTACAACTTTTTAAAGCCAGAACGACTAAGGGCATCAAGCTTAATTGATAGAATTAATATCATAGGTTTTCATTAAATAAAGTCATGGAAAAAAGCAATTTCTTTTCCATTTCTTCTTAAAGAAGTATCCATTGATTCCCTCTTTTCACTCTCTTAAAGAGTCTCTCTCTACCTTCATTATGTGCAGACAACCGAAATTGTACTTTTCTGTGAAATCTGAAAAAAACCGCATTTCAGTTGAGGGTTCTCAGTTTTCCCAGCACTTGAGTCAAGGACAAAAGGCCTTAAAATGGACGCACTGCAGCATTAAAAATAAGAAAGAGAAGAAAAGTACAAAATTGAACTGGAAAAAAATGTAAAGATAAAAAGCATTGGGGAAAAGAGCAACGGAAAAAGAGAAATCACGAATGCGTCATAAAAACTTTGCACATCAATGCGCCCAGCGAGGAAAAAGGGCTAGACCAGGGCACGGGGGGCGTGGCAGGCGTATAGATAGCGGACGCGGCCATCAGCAGCCACTTTTAAGCCAAGCATCTAGCCAACAAAAGTCCTGGGCAAAATATAAAATATATATTACAAAAAAAAGGAGTGAAATATACAGCTGGAGGAAATACAATAGAATTTTTAGGTGAAAATGATATTTTGAAATTATAAATATAAGGTGCATTAAGAGATATTAACTCAAATATAATAAGAAATGTATATAAGAAAATTTAGAATACAGAAATGATATTAATCATAGTTTAAAAAGCTATTAAATATGTTAATGAAGTGCTAATAGCTCTAACTTATTTCTTAGCTTTCTTATAAAAAGAAGAAAGAAACCCTTCCTGTCTTTGAAGTTAAAATTGTTTGAAAATTAGAGTTCAGGGTTGAAATTTATAATACATTTTCTATTAAAAGGATTTTAGCAATTAATTTTACAATATTTTCAACAAGATATATTATTTTCACCGCATCTGTCTATAGTATGTTATATAAATAAAAAAAAGCATTCGCTCCTGCTGTTTTGGGCCAAGATGCGAAAGAAACCACTTGAAAATTCAGCAAAAAAAAAAATAAGTGAGCAACGAGAGGAGACACTGTGAAGTGGGCTGCGGCGTTCGGGGCTCAAAAAGGGTAACTGACCAAATGGTTTGGGTCAGGCCCAAACCGGGAGAACGTTTTTATTGCAACGTGCCACAGCTCGGTCCCGGTACCACTCGCTATATGCGTGCTATATACCCGGCAGCCTCATTTGTTGATGGATTAGTCAAAGTGCAGCCACAGGGGGGTAATGGGGGGCCAAAAAGGGTGGCCACAATAAAAAAGGAAGAAAAAAAATGCGAACCAAAGGAGGAGGAGCAGAAGCAGCAGCAGGAGCATTTCCTCATTTGCCTGTGGCAATGCAATTTTACTGCTGCAGTTTTGCGGCTCCTGCAGCGCTTGCAGCTTGCAAGGAGTAAGAGCCACAGAACGAACGAGAGCTGCCTGCCTGCCTGGCCTGGCCACATTTTTGCTGCTCATTTTGGCATCATTAAAGCCTTCAGTTACCGCATTTTTCCTGTTGCCCCTTTTTGTCTCCTTTTGGCCAGCACGCACACAGCACACAATTTTGATTGATGATTGAATGCAACAACGGCAACGGCAGCAGCAGCTCCAACATCTGATGAGCAACAGCTGCTTAATGATTGAGGCGAATGAGCTTAAAATTGTGAAGGAAGCATCTCGGGGAACTCTACTTGAAACTCATTATATACGTTTATACAGTATATATACTATATATAGTAATCAGACTTTAAACACAGCTGAGTCATTGCCTAAAAGTCTTTTCCAACAAAGTGAGTAAAGCGAATTACAAAAAATGATAAAATATGTGACTAAAAACTATGATAAGTTAAGCATTAATCAGAGAGATTTGTAGTTTCTAAGACACTTTAAGACATGATCTAATAATAAAAAAGTTAATACAATATTGCAGTTACTTAGTTCATCGATGACAATTACTACTCCTACTTGTAAGCTGTATAACTTGACAAGAAATTCAACAATGTCTTCATTTAAAATTTCCCAAGAAAAATTTATTTTAATCCACATTCCGGGGGCGCTACCCACGAATTCATTTTGCATACTTGTAACTTTTGTTTTATAGGTATTTCATTTCGTTGCCGTTGGCTTTGTTTTGATGTAATTTTTCTGGGGAAAATATTTTGATTTTTATATATATTTGCTCTTCGTGAATTTCATTGTTTGGGCCAGTTTTTGACCTGAGGGAATTTTCTTATTTGCAGAGGCAGCACAAATATTTGAATATTTTATTTAGTAAAGTGCGTTTTACTTACACTCAAGTTACAATTAAATGAAATGCATTTGGAGAGATTTTATTTAAAGTGGCCATCGATTCTTTTATTATTCTTGCAAGCCCTGGCATTTGTTTATTTTAAAAAGGATGTTCACTTTAATATGTGTTTTCTTGATTTTATGTGTTTTCTATAAATATGCCTCATACGCCCAGTGGCAGCATTTAAATTTGTATGTATTGCTCCTTTTCAAAATTGAATTCCCATCGGGGATTTATCCTTTCTGACATTTATCGCTGACATTAATTACTTCGGATGTCTGCTTGACTTAATGTGTATTTATTTCAATTTCTCTTTGGCAATTTCCCTCTATTTGAATATTTCATGTTAATTCATACTTTGCTATGCTGTATTTTTATGAACAGGTTTCTGCAATTTATTTATAAACTACATTGCTGGTCTTTTTGGTTTGAACTTCAAACATTTGTGTTTTGAAATCTGTGTGTAACTTTTCCTTCTGGTTTTTCTTTAACAACAAAATTGTTGCCTTTTGTGGCAACAGAAAAATTTGGTAATCGGTTCAGTCTGAAAGCAATTTGGCAACTGCATTTATCATCACAACGAACGATTTAAATATTTAATTAAAACATCTTTGGTTGCGAGTGGGTTCCTCGGGCTTGTGAACAAAATCTGGATTAGCATATGTTTCGGCCAAACATTTTGTTCGACAAATGTTTTCTATTTCTGCCCACCAAAAGACCGGCTTGATTAATCACCCCTTTGGGTGTGATATGGGTCTGAGTCTCGACTCGACTGAGTCAGCTCGACTTGCACAGCTGACGCAATATTATTACCGCATTCAATTTGGCCTTTCCAGGCGGTTCAAAGTTGAACGCTAAGATTTTCGATAAGCTTTTTCAGGAAGCTTGAATTACATTTTCCTCACAGAAATATTCAAATTTTAAATCATTAATAAGCTAGAAAAGACAGCATGAGATTTTCCTGTTTCTCACATAAATTCCAATCAAAACTGGCTGTGTCCCATGAGCTCATCGAGGAGGCGCCTCGATAATTTATCAGTAAATCAATAATGCCAAATTCAAAATAAACTTGCTCTGTTATCTCCAGCAACCATTAAGGTGCCATTAATTTTTGCCAAACTTTTGTGTCGTTTTAATCTCTGCAGAAACTAATGCGTGTGTAAAAAACAATGGATAGATAGATACATAGATAGAAAGAAAGATAGACTAAGGGGACAGTTGAATATTTTCCCACAACAGAAAACTGGAAAATAATGTGACAAAATTGGCGAAATAAAGAGGAAGAGGCAAGCGGCTGGCACAAAACATGTTTAAAAATGCATAAATTAAGGAGGTAAAAAGAATACAATGAAAAAGCGGCAGCAAAGCCAAATGCAAATCAGCTTTGAGGCCAAAAGCGAAAAAAGGAGGGCAGCAATGGGAGCGAGTGGGCGTGTTAATTACACACTGTGGGACACACAGTGGAGCCAAAAAGAATTCGCACAAGGGAATTGCTTACGTAGAAATAATTAAAAGAAATACATTCAGTTTTAAGAATTTTAGGAAAAGACTATGATCATGAACTTAAATGAAAGTCCAGCCATGGCTTCGTAGAATTTTTTTCAACTCTTGAAATGTTCTACAAATTACTAGAATATTAGAAAAATTAAAACTAAAAGGTTAGTTTAACTATTATTACTTCAAAATATCGGTTTGAGTCTTGTCCAACCATCTAAAAAAAAGGATTTTCCTACATACTTTCCTTATTTATAATTAATTGAAGTACCCTATACTAGATTAACTAATTAATAATTAATCATTTCCGGTAAAATGCATACAACTTTATAATATAATACTTGAAACCATTAATTCTAACAGAAAATGTATAAAACATAATACCTTTAAGTTCAATAATAAAATCGGTATGTTATTGATAAGTTTTGTAAAACACTGTACTCGTTTTGAAAATTGCAAAAATTAAGCGAACATGTGTTTTCTATATGTTCACAATTGTAGTGCCAATATTTAATAGGACTTTTGAGGTTACCAATAAATATTTTTAGCCAAAAACCAGTGTAAATTTGCATGAAAAAAATAATAACAAGAAAGGAAGCTAACTTCGGCGTTCCGAAGTTAAAATACCCTTGCAGTTATTAGAAGAAGAAGAAGATGAAGAAGAAGAAAAATGTTCTGACTTTTCTGCTTTCTCGGGTACTGTCATTAAATAAATGTTGCCAATGCAGAATGTTGCAAGCAACAAAGGCAAACAGATATGTATATATATTCCTATGGCAGCTATATGATATAGTGGTCCGATTTTGATAAAATTAAAACCGAAATTCTGAAATAATAAAAAATGGCCATGTCTTAAATTTTATGAAAATATACGGAAAATTTGCTTAGTTAGATTTTTTTCTCAAAATTTTCCGATCGGTTCTATGGCAGCTATATGATATAGTTGTCCGATTTTGATAAAATTAATACCGAAATTCTAAAATAATACCAAATGATCAGATCTAAAATAATATCTTAAAAATTGGCTAAGTTATAATTTTTTTGATTAAAATTTACCGATCGTTCCTATGGCAGCTATATGATATAGTCGTCCGATCCGGCCGGTTCCGACTTATATAGTAGTGAGAGCATATAGAAGACTATCTGCAAAGTTTCATTCAGATAGCTTCAAAACTGAGGGACTAGTTTGCGTAGAAACGGACGGACAGACGGACAGACGGACAGACGGACATGGCTAGATCAACTCGGCTGTTGATGCTGATCAAGAATATATATACTTTATAGGGTCGGAAATGTCTCCTTCACTGCGTTGCAAACTTCTGACTAAAATTACAATACCCTGCAAGGGTATAAAAATAGTAGAGAACAGAAATCAGAAAAGCCCTAGAATTTCGTATTGTTTTTTCCTAATCCAGTTCACACACACACAAACGAGCACACCTGTTCAAAACCAGTGCGTGTGTGTGTTTGTATATATTTGGAAATGCATTGACAAGCGGAAATGTAAAGCAAAACACAAAATGCAAATGCGAAAAAAAAATAAAATAAAACCAAAGGCAAACAGCTGATGATGACGATTCAAAAAAAGCAACAACGACGAAGCTACAAGCAGCGCTGCCCGCGCACCTCTGCCGACGCGCATCGCATTGCTTTTGTGTGGTTTAATGACCTTGCCCAAGTTGTCGCCACCCTTCTCGCTCGCACTCACTGGCCGCGTTGTGGGGACTTTGGTATTTGCTCCCCTGCCAAGCTGACGCCATGTGGTCGCTAATGCGGGAGCGAGACGGGGCTAGGGAGTGGGGCCACGGCAGAGAGGGAGAACCAAAAAGGGAGAGAGAGAGAGAGTGGGAAGGATGAGACAGCGCGTTCGTGCCTAATTTTAATTTTATGCACTCTTCTCGCACGCCTCGCACATTCCCCCCAAGTCAGCCCCCTCTTCGCCCCGTGTATACACCCTTCTCCCTCGGTCGGTTTATTGGCAGAAAACAGCGAATTTTATTTTTAAACTATTAAAAATTGCTTCGACAAGAGAGAATTGTGTCAAGTGTAAATTGAATACTTTGTTGGCGGCACCTTCACCCCTTCGCTTTGGGGTATTTTTTTTTATATTTAAAATGATGCTGAATTGATTAAGTTGTGAAATTATAAAAAAGTTTAATTATTAGAGTTTTTTCATTATATATTTTTTTTAAATATATTTTTTCAGAGAATACAGTTTATAACAAAAAAAAAATATGAAAAGGCTTATAGGGGAACCTGGATTTCACCATTTGTGTTGAAGTTACAATTCCCAACTTCCTGGTTTGGAGTGCACTTCTTGAAGGAAAATTTAGGAAAATTAAAATTGAAAGAAGGGAACTACCATATATTTACCTATTATATATTTTATTTTTATCAGATATATTTCTCAATTGAAAATTTATAATAAAATCAAATTTACAAACTCAATTTAATTAAATTAGGTTCCATTTCAATAATGAGATAATAGCATTCCGAAAAAAAAAACAATATAATAAAAAGAAATAAATATTATAATAAAAACTTGGCATGTGGGCGTGTTGATTTTACTCATCATACTTTTCATGATTTTTTTTTTATAGAAATGCATAAAATTCCCATCAAATTCGGGCCATAAAAATGAGCTAATATAAAGATCGTTAAAGCATCGCATCGAAATTCGCATCTTGCCATAAACAAAAGCACCATGGCGAACTTGCCATGTTATTAGAAATATATATGTTTTTGGCATTATGTCTATTTAAAACAGTCACAATTTATGGCCTAAACACACACACACAGTCGCACCAAGTCAATGACATGTGAGGGGGTGTTATCTTTGAGGGTGGGACCCAACACAGAATGGAAGAAAAGGAAATTAAATGAAATGGCACTGACGAAATGAATGAAAAGTGTGACGCAAAAAAAGTGGATTCGTTAAGCATTCGGACCTGGCAACAAATGAAATGCGAAGCAAGGTTTCCACTAATTATGATGTAAGGAAATGAGATTAAGAGCTAAGAGAAAGGGGTAAGAGATATGGACAAAAAGATATGCAAACTAATTTTTTAGCACCCCAAGATTAAGAATCCGAAATATATAAGCTGTGAAACAAAAATAAAATATTATGTTGGGTTAAAAATAGACAACTAGACCGGAAGCTCAATATGTTAAGTATGTTTTTCTTTGAGTAATCTAACACATAAATTTTGTCTATAAATAAAAGAATTACCTTGGAAAATATATTTAAAAAAAAACTGGCATTCATATTTGTATTTAAATGGTCTGGAAAATTAAGTTATATTAAAACACATATCAACTTTAAGTAGAAATTTAAAACTAGAACATATAAAATGACCCCAAATTGAGGTTAATGGATTTATTGATTATAAAACTTTCAAGTTCAATGGTTTCTAGTCAAGACGGTTCTTATCTGTATATTCACTTGGGGTTTTTCTTAATTTTGTATATAGCATATAAAAATGTAGCATATACATAGATCATATAGCATGTATAGTTTATAGCCATACTTTAATTTAGTGCTGTTGTGCAATTCCTTGAAATATAATCGCGGTCAAACCTTATCTTCTTTATTATTCACTACATGCTGATGATCAGCATAATCTGCCTTTTTTTTCACTTTCTTTGTAAATATATTCCAGATTTTAACGGATTTTCCCTATCTTATCTAAGCAACAAAGTTACGTTTGTTTAATTCCCTTTCCCATATATGTTTCTGGGGCAAACAAACAATTGACTGACAGGCCTGAATAACGTTTATTTGTCCAACGAATGCCTAGTGACTAATTTCATTTTGATTATTTTGTTTCAAGTGTGTGGTTGAAGAACGCTCAGAGCAATGAACTTTGTTTTGTTGTTTTTTCTTTCTATCATTTTGTGTTATCTCTAAAAATGGGGGAAAAACGTAAAACGAATCAAGAAAAGTGCTGCTAATGGCCTTTTTTACTTTTGGAGGCGGGGTGTCAATGGGGATTTCGGTTGAATTGATCCGCTGGAACCCACGCAAAGTCATAAATCAGCGGAAAATCAAACGAATGAAACAAAGAAGTCCATCAATGGATCATCTAAAGGAAAAACTTCACTTAGGGGGTCTCTTAAAGCCAAGATGTGGGAATTTTTTGTTCAGATACAAACAAATTTATGAGAGGCTTAAGTTGGGAAAAAGATGCTTAATTTTGGATATGTATAAAGTCATTAAAAAACTTCTCTATTGAAAAAGAAAATTCAAGATTTATGGAATATATTTAAAAAAAAACTTTAATTTGATTTTAAAGATCACAGAAAATATTCTAGACATTGCATTAAATACAAGAAAATTAGCTATATATTTATATTTTTTTTTTCATTTTCAGTAGGTTATAGGGGCGTGGTCTGCCAACCAGAAAAACAGCAGAAAATAAGCAGTTGCAGGCTTACAAAAAAACTAAGAGCTACAAATGGCAACCTTGACAAAGGCAGCTGCATCAGAAATAAAAAAAAAGAAAGAAAAAACCTCGCTAAATTACAGCGTCGACGACGTTGAAAGAGTTCTTTTCTTTTGAGTTTTTTTTTGTCTTCTGTATTTCCCAGGGCGGCTTTTGTCACTTATTACTTTTTTCGTGTCTGTTCTTTTTTTTACATTCTTTTTATTCTGCCATGATTTCTTTTGTTGTTGCCATCTGCACATAATAATCTCATGCCCAGCCATGACACGAAATGTACGTTTCTTTTTTTGTTTGGCTTTCTCTTGCAGTCCCCTGATTTCTTGATATTTTATCTTATAAGCTTAAAGTTTGTAGTTGAATAATATAATTTAAATTTAAAAGGGATAAAGTGACAAAATCTCATCTTTATAATAAATATTAAATAATATTTCAAACATTAAATTACACATATTTAGGGTCTGATATAAAATCCTACAAATTTAAATTCACTCCCTCTTGATTTTAACCCCAAAGATCATTAATTACACAAAAGGTTATTCGATTATTTTCCCATCAGGGTTCTCATTTCAATTAAAAATTTACCTTCC
Source organism: Drosophila seguyi (assembly GCA_008042675.1). Taxonomy (NCBI): domain Eukaryota; kingdom Metazoa; phylum Arthropoda; class Insecta; order Diptera; family Drosophilidae; genus Drosophila; species Drosophila seguyi. Next base: position 250,533 of record VNJU01003237.1, read on the forward strand.
AGCTGTTTTCATTCCCACGCAAAACAATTTTAAAATTAACTCCTCCTACATGGGAAAAACACGTTCCAAGGAAACTGTTCAAATGAAAATTTCATGTCGAGCCCAAAAATAAACTTACCCCCCCGCCGTCGACCGAATCAAAGTCAGTCGAAAAGAGACCGAGTAACAAGTATTTTTCGCTTACCTGTAAAGAAAATAAAGAAGAGGAAAAATTAATCAATAAATATATATATAAATTTTATGGACGCATACTAAAGTAGAGTTAAGTAGAGACCGACAAGAGCATTTTCACCATTTCATTTGGCAGCAAATCATTTTGCAAGTGTCATAAATAATTCCCATACTCGATTCGAGTCGAGAGTCGAGTGTGCCGGGTGAGTTTTAAAGCGTATCTCTGAGACAGGGACAGACAAGTGCAGGCTGGTTCATAATTTATGCAACTATATATTTCGATTTTCCTCCTTTTGCTTGCTACATGCTCGGCTTATATGTTGGGGCAATAGCATAAACCAGTTCTTTTAATATGAGACAGTTAAATGTTGGGAATTATGTCGAGTTGAGCTAAATATCATAAATATGAAAGATAAGGCTGTATGAGGAAAATGTTTTTGGGGGAAGAAAATAAGCCTAGACACATGAGTTGGTAATATTTATCTGTCCTGTCTTTGACAGCACATGAAAAGTACTTTTGAATGGAATGTAAATTAATCAGCGGGGTAAAATTATATTTTGTTTAAAAATGTTGAATTTTTTGGACTAAATACTATTCTATTAATATTATTATTTTTTAGTTTCAGCTATCTTTTATTACAGAAATTATTTTTAAATTGTTATAATTAACTGTCTGGAGTGTAAAAGGGCTTCACAGTTCTCAGGAAAAATCTATATTATTCATGTAACAATCTTTTTAATATGCCTTAAATTATACTACCAATTAAAACAAACCAAAATTAAATATAAAAATATATATATATTAAGAAATTCCATTAAATTAACCCCTTAGCTTAACTCCTCGTACCTCCCTGACCATCAAAGTGTTAAATTGAGTTCTCCACGCCCACACACAGAAGCGCATTCGTGTTCCGCGTTTTCCGAAAAACTCATCAATTAAGCCGCGAAGAGCATCCAAGTGACAGCTAACAAATAAAATGCATTTACCAAATCAATTTTTGCAGCGACATAAAAAAATGCGCCACCGAATGAATTAAGAAATCGATAAAAGTACTGCCTGGACACGCGCGGCCTCATATCTCAGGAATCAACGTTGATTAATTGTAAATTAGATGTTTCGGAGATCAATGGACAATCATCGAATTGATTGCAATTTGCATGCCGAATGGCCCAACTAATTAAGCTTCCATTTTACTCAATTTGATTGGATTTCATTGGCGAATGTTAGGTTGGGGGGGATTGACCCCGAACAAACATCAACAGCACAACGGCAACAGCAATCAAATTTATTGTTGTTGCCGACCGACCGACCATTTGATTAGTTTTGATTAGGTTATGTGAAAATTTCCCATGCCAAAGGCAATAAACTCCACGCCGATTACTCTCCGCTTCTATTCCATAAACATTTAATCTGGTTCAACTTTGAGTTGTATTATTTAATTTATTAAAAGGTGAAACCTTTAATTATGAAATTAAATCATTTAAATAATTTGGTGTATTTTCCGTAATAAACATTACTTTAATATTAGCTAAAAGCAAGCCAATTACTTTGGAAAAGCACCAGGCTGTAATGATGATTAAATGAAAAATGAAAGGAAAGAAATCTTTAAAATTTTCTGCAAACCGAGTGCCCTGGGCGAGGCAAATCAAAAATAAATAAACAGACTGTTGAGAAGTTGGAAAAGCTGGAAAACTGGTATTCTGCACAGTTTCACCTGCTCACCATTGCGAGCACTCCTCCTCCTCCTCCTACCCCTCCTCTTCTGTTGATGATGAAAATGTTTATTACATTTCCTGCCGTAACTATTGCAGACGCAAATGACACAAACAAAAAAGTCTCTTGACAAACTTTGGTTCTCACAAAAAGGGAAATTAAAGAAAACGGATGTATGCCAAAGGGTTGAGGCGAAGGAGGACTGGATTACAAACAACAATTAGACGATAAGGAAACATAATTGTAGCTGGGGGCTACAGCAACTTCCTTGAGATAGTTACAAAGCGACACAGCGAGACCTCTTTGCAGATGGAAAGGAAATGAAGGATTTTATTAAAAGAAACTTGAAATCACTAAAGGCTAAAGGAGTTAAAAGTAAAGCCTTTACTATTTCAAAATGGGTTTTTCTCAGAATAACTTATTTGGATATATTCCGATTGGGATTGCAGATCAAAGTTTACCGAGTTTACAGTAGTTTTCCATTAGGTTTTTCCTAGAAAATTGTGTCCAAAACGTGCATAGAAGTACCAAAAAGTATTTGTTACCAAAAAAAAAAAAATAATTCTCTCTTCTCCCTCCAAAGTTTTTCGCCTTGCATTTGCATAGAACAGGAAATCACCTGCTTAAGGTTTTTCTTTATTTCAACTTGTCAGTTTTTCCCATTGGTCTTTTCTCTTCTTTATATTTCTTCTCTTCTTTTTTTTTCGTGGCCAAACCGCAAACGTGTTTGGCATTTAAAATCGATGCAAGAAAATGCAGCCGAGGGGAGGGAAAACTCCGGCGGGGGAGATGGGATGGGTAAATGTAGAAAAGAGTTGAGCAGTCGTCAGTCAACGCAACTGACACGCAATAGTTATACCTCGAGAGAGGGGCAGACAGGAAGCAGGGGGGGAGGGAGAGGAAATGGGCGGAAAATAGGGAAATTCAGGGGGTTCAGAGAGAGAGGAGCAGCCAACTGAGACGCTTGTCTGCCTCCTTCGGTTGTTATTGTTAGCCATGTAATTAGGTTGTTGAACAGACAGACGGTTTTTCTACGTTTCTCTTTCCTTTTTTTTGTATTTTTGGTTACTCACATGTTGTACAATAATTGTGTAATTTCACTTGCCTCAAAACCATTTTGTTGTCTACCCCAACTGGCAGAGGCATGTCTGCAAACATTTTCTTTTCAATTGAATAATTTTCATTTTCAACCGTCGAGTTATAAATGTGGCGAATATTTTGATAAATTCTTATAATAAAAAGAGCGGAATTTAATGTGTGGCCTTAAATCAAATGAAAATTTTGGGGCAATGCGAAGGGGAGAAAAAAAAAAAAGAACGACTGAGAAAGGGAGACCAAAACATAAATTGCCTCGGCCACAGCAAATAAAACACATGTGGCCCCTGATAAGAGGGAAAAATGTTGAAGAGCCGCAAAGGGGGGGCCAGAGCCCAGAGATATCAATGAGTTGCCTTTGGGGGCGACTCAACAGGGCGTATGCGTAATGTAATTTAAATCTGTACAACCATAAAAAGATTTCGCACTCAAATGAAAAAATATAAATAAATCAAATGAAATGAGAACCCAATAAAAAATATAATACAATTTAAAGAACCTAAAAAATATGTATATATGCGCAGGGGAAACATGTGCAGTAACAAGCAATTAATAAAGAAAAGAAAAAAGAGATTGTAACAATTATTATGCATTTCAGATCATGGATGATAATCGCAGATTCACTGTAATAATAAATGCAAAAATAATCTGCTGGGAACTGAAGTAAAAACTGTTTTATTAATTTATTTTTAAGTAAGACTTTCTTTGTAGTATATTCAGTGGGAGAGATATTTATAAATTTATTTTAATGACATTCCATCAGCCTTTCAATCCACATACTTTATTTATTAAGCATTATTTAATTATTAAAATTGACTGCTTTAAATAATTACTCATTTTCTAAGGTCACAAATAAACACCTGAACGACCACCCCTTCAAATATTATCACAACTTAACTAAAAAAGGAGCCAAGTCTGAAGCCATTAAAAATACATATAGCCACAAATTAAAGAACAATAAAAACGGATGACCACAGGTCCGAAAGGGGCGTGTCCGCGAGCAGAGGCCACAGGTGGCAAGGGGGCACAGACTCCCGACGCCCGACGTCCGACTCCAGACTCTGGAGTTGAATAAACCCCAACTAAAGTCAACAGCTAACCATAGAGAACTCGTTGGAGTTTCTTTTATATATTTTCTTTTCGCTTTTTTTTTTTTGTAAACGTATCGCAATCGGACTGGCAACAGTTGGACTTGGACAGGCCTAAAGTTGATAACCTTGAGAGCATTTTCATGCGAAAGTTCAATGAATTTTTAGTTTCTACTAGCTAGCGAGAGGTAGAGCGAGAGAGAGAGCCAGAGAAACTCACATGTGACTCCAAGAAGTGGCCAGCAGAAAGGGAGGGGAAAAGTGAAACAAAAACCAGACTAAACACTGTCGAATGATGCAGCACTAAACGTGGGCCTCCCAGGGGTTAAGGCGGGAGCAGCAGCAGAAGCTGAGAACCAGTTCAGCAAATGGACTAAGAACAAGTAAGATCATTGCTACGGAAATTCTTCAAGACGTTTAAAGTACCTGCACATAATAATAATAATATTCTTAAGATTCTTTTACAGTTGTGAAAAGTACAAAACTAATTTATTTCATATTATTTTTAAGGTTATTTTTAGGTTTATTTAACTCTTACTAAGAACTTTTAATAAGCTGACCACACTTTTTCGGTTGATGTGACCTTTCCTCTATTAGATAATCAATATTTCTAAATTTTGGGCACACTTTGCATATGGTGTGGCCTTGCTGTCTACACAAACCATTTATATTCTTAAGAAAACAAAGCAAAATACTTAAAACACAAATGCATTAAGACTTCCCCTAATATATCCTTAATTTCTAATATTACAGGGTATCAAGACTGCACGCAGGATAAGGCAAACGTAGGACAGAGCGGGGGACCAGGGCATGAACGAGATGGGAAGGTGTGTGAAATCGATGCGTCGTCGACATCTTCGTGCCTCCTCCTGCGTTCCATCGTCTCCATCTTCGTACGTACAGCTCCCTCTCCATCTTCGCCTGTCTTCGCTTTTAGTCGAAGCTCATGAAATGCGCAGGAAATCAATGATTCGCTTCGGTTTCGATTACACACACATACACACATGCTATCGCCCATTTGGAACACACACATGCAGATGATGGCTATTGGCAACATGTTGCCGCAACACGCACAGCATGTTGCTGAAAGCATTTGCAATAAATTAACTAAAATTATAGACAATTATTAAGCATTGATCAAGCGTATAACTTGAGCGATGATCGCTCTCTGATTTTTTCTTTCCCTTGCGATTTCTTCTTTGCTTGCGATTCCCCTTTTACCACATTTGTTGTGTGTTGTTGTTGATGTTGTTATTTTAGTTGGTGTTGCATGCCTGCATTTTTTTGCCTCACTTGCATATTTTTTGGGGCGTTTGTGCATTTTAATTAAGCGATTTGTCAATTGCACAGAGAGCCTTCTGCAAAGTTGAGAAATGCTTCAGGGAGTCCTCGCCATGGAGAAAGAGAATTATTGATTGCAATTGCCCGGGCAAAGGGAAAATTATATGGCAGAAGAATCTGAGCAAAGAGAAGAAGATACATGGACGGCGATGTTGGAAGGCGAAGGGCAATTAGTCAATCACAGGGTTGAATCACGAAGGGTTCAATCGGTTGAACGTAATTGAAATGGAAGACAAATTGATGTATTAAGAACGATTGAAGCTCGAGGTGAAAATCAAATTGTTATAAGATTGAAGAGCTGATCTTGTCTAAGCTAAGATCTAAATTTCAAATAAAATGAAATATTACATCGATTTTTTAGAAAATTATAGCTTTTTATAAAAAAGTACTTTAAGTAAAAGCAACATGCTTTTACTTTCTTCTTGTTTTATTAATATTTAGCCAAGTGCTTTGGGTTTTAATTTGTATCTTTTTTTCACTGCTGCTAATTATGGCTGCATCCTTTGTTGGCTTCTGATTTGCTCCTCCTTTTACCTTAAAACTTTTCCAATACCCTTAATATTCTCCCCATTCCTTCCTGTTTCACTCGAGTTGTCTCCCCCACCTCCTTTGTCAAGTTCCTTCCCTCCTTTCTGATGTAATTTGAGAGTCGTGAAAGCCGCAGACGTTATACATAATTTAATATGAATATTATAAGCTAACGCACAGCAGAGCCAGGCATTGGGGGAAATTCCCTTGCTCCTTTTGCTCTCTTAATGACAAAGCCGAGTGCTGCACTTCAACACTTTTAGTGGCAATTTACAGGAGCTGACCACAACAAGGCGGTGAGGAGGGGTAAAGCATCGGAAGAGGGCAAAGATGGCAACAACAATTGACCACAGCAAAAGTTCTTGTCTGATAATGACAACAGCAGATGGGAAAGAAGCGTTAAAAAAAGGGTTAACTTCGTAGAGTAGGAGAGAAAAAGTCTTAATAAATTATTTTATATAAATTAAATATTAATTATGAGAATATATGTTTAGGATGTCATAAAAATATATTATCCTAATATTTCAAAGGAATTTATTTTCACATATGAAAAAAATTAACTTAATATTATAATTATTTATTATGGTTTTATCTATTTTAGTATAATTTAATTAACTCTAATTTACGTAAATTTTTTTCAGTGCAATCCTAGAATATTTTGCATTTTCTACATCGACTTCTCATCGTTCACAATGCACCCCCTCTGCCAGAACTCCCCCCGTTCTTGCTGCATGCAGATGATGTGAAGTGCAAATAATTATGACAAGCAGGCAGGCAGAGTGCAAGTGCGAGCGAGATGGCCACCAAACGGAAGCAGCTAAAGTAAAAAAGAAATAAAAGAAAAAACACCCAACTGATGGAAAAAAGGGAGGTGGAAATAAAAACACACAACAAATCTTCGCACACCTGCAAAATGACAACAACAAGCATTAAGATGAAGCGAGCTGCGAACGAAGGAAAAAAGTGCAACACTTGAACTTTGGTGCAGCTGCTGGAGCAGGAACGGAGGGAAGTGGAGGGGAGCGGAGGGAAGAGCCAGATTAAGCAGAGGGAGGAAGTGGTAGAAGGACGGCTTTGGGGGCGTTGAGTCAGCAAAAGCCAAACAGATTCAACGGACACACCTCCAAGCGGCAGCAGCAGGAGCAGCAGCAGCTTAGAGAAAATATTTTTCTTTTAGGGAAACGAGACCTTAAATACCCTGTAAAAAAGTCATGATTTTTAACTATTTTTAGTCAGTCGAAACCTGCATTTAAAATTCATAAATTATTTAAAAGAATTTAATACAAAGTCAGCCATTCAAGATATAAAAATCTCTATTAAAAATATATTAATTAAAACTTTTCTAATGCAAATATTTTTATTGGAATCAAAACAGTATGCATAAATATTTTAGGGAAGTAATTACTTTTATAAATTATAAATGCTACAAAGCATGTCCCTTGAATGTTGTTAAGTCTAAGGGAAAACTAATTTTAATGTTTGTAGAGACTCGAACCTTTTTTTTTCTTTTATCTTTTAATTTATTTAAATATATATTTAATTCTAATATTTTGCAATTCCCGAACCTTTTTATGGTTGAATCTCTAAAACTAAATGTATTAATTATTTAATTTCTGTATTCTAATTTACGTATTTAACAAATATTTTGTGTCTCATTCCAGGGTACTTAAAAATTCGCATCCTGCTTATCCCGTGCACTCCCTCCTCCAGCCAGCATAACGACGATTATGAAAGACAATCAGCTGGTCCGCCGCCGATGCTGATGGCTGATGTGGCCATTGCCGGAGCTGCTATTGTTGTTATGGCCACTGCTGCTTGGAGGTTTGTAGGGTAATTGACAAACGGCGGACCGACTGAGGACTGAAGACAGAAGACTGGCTCCGAAGACTGACTGAATTGCGTCCGTCTGGCTGCACTCGTCGCGAACAAAATGTGGCCAGTGGAGCAGCCAAGCGGCAAAACTGAATGCCTCAGTTATAGTGGCTTCTGTTGCAAAAACAATAATAAAAAAACACAAAACAGAAAAGTTTGCACCACAAAAAAATAAAAAAAAAACAAAGATGGGGGAAAAATGAGAAAATGTAGTTACCTCCAGGGGGTTAATTCAGTGTCTATCTGTTTGTGACCGCGCTTTTGCTCTGATTACTGATAAATGTGTTAAGGCAAAATGAAAGGGTCTCCCTGCCTCGTTACAGTGCAAATGGGTTTGTGGGGGGAAAATGTGGTGGCCTTAAGGCAATTGCAGTGACGTTAACGTCATCAAAGTGAGCACAGTGTGGAAATGGATAAGGGTGCCTCCCTATGACAAGGGAGGTAGCAATGAAGGCAGGATGGTAAACTATATATTTTTAGTTCCAACTCAGTTGTGTTAGTGGATGCAAAAAGCAAATTACTAATAAACATCCTTCAAGCATACTATATATTATTTTCATAGAAAATATGACAATATATTTCTTAAATTAAAACAAAAATTTCACCCCCCAAGAATCCTTTAAAATCCCTGCCTTCCATTTCCTTACACAACCCCACACAAAAGACAAAAATAGCCAAGACCTCAAAATAGGATTTGCAATCACAGAAGTTTGCGCACTGTTATCCATGTGCTGGCATCTCCTGTTGTATTTCTCTGCCAGCCTTCAGCTTGTTAAGCCGTAAGCAAATCCGTTTCTATTTATAGCCAAGACGAACGTCAAGAAAAACGCTTTTCCCCCAGAACCCGGACTGCATAACTGCGAAACTACGTCAAAAACTATTCCCAGCAAAGTCAGAGACAGAGCCAATAATGTAAAATCGCATAACACTTCAAAAACAGCAAACGCCAGGGGGGCAAATCTATACATATGTATACATATGGGGGTCTATGGTGTCTGCGATGGGGAACAAGGAACACAGATGAGGCGGCGACACAGACTGAAGTTGAGCTGAAGCTGGCCGCATAAGCCACTCAAAATGTTGGCATTGCTCGCGCTTCCATACAAAAGCCAAGCTGACACATAGGGAAATAGGGGAGCTGAGGGGGAAGCCAAGAAGGCTGAGACCGAGGAGAGAGAGAAATTGCAGTTGTAGCTGAAGCTGCCAGGCATTGGGACAAAAAGGAAGTCACTTGATATAATGACACTTGTCGTTGCTTAGCTTTTCGTCTTGTCTGCGGTGTTGGTAAAGTTTTTCCCTAGTGTTGTTATTGTTGGTGTACTTGTTGGTGTAGTCTTTTCGGGTTGGAGCTATTGTTGGTGTAAAACTTTTGGCTTTAATTTTGATTTACTTCCTAATGCAGACATATAAGAATGTGTTGGTGAATTTGCCGGTGTACTTATTAGTTGCTTTAGGATTCGTTGGTGAACTTTAATATCTATGTGAAGTAGTACTTGATTTTGTTTTGTTTTCTGTGATTGTTCTTGTCAGGATGCATTGCGTGCAGTGCTTCAAATTAAAATAGATATCGAAAGGTGAAGACAGATGATAACTGCTCCTTGAGAAACACTTAACTCTGGCAGTATAATCTATCGATCTTTCACCAATCACTTTAATGAATAAAGTAGAGCAATCAATTATTTCTAACTAGCTGATGCTAATTTCCGTTAGAGAAGTTTGTTTAGTTTGAATACTTTGTGCTACGATTAGGTAAGTCAAATAAAAATGGATTACTCTAAGTAACAATTATAATTACTATGCAAGCTGACGTAAATGACATTTGGCCAAATAGGGAAGCTCTAATATGGTCTAACTCACTTATGAATTTCATATTAAAACCTGATTTTCCAGTCACACTCCACTGAATGTTCACATCTGACTGTCATTTCCACCTAACTTTGTGTCAAATGGTCGCCCACACAGGCCCACATGATTCTCGGGGAGGATTGGTGTGAATGAAGCGGTGAAAGGAAAACAGATTCAAGAACTCGCATTTGCATTTTCCCAGAGGCAGAAGCAGCAGCGGCGACAGCAGCAGCAGCAGCAGCAGCTTTTCCCATTATCATTAACTTTAACTGCTAATTGAAAGTTTGATTGAACTTTGATACTTTTTCGCCTCCCCAACTTTGGCTGTCTTGTGCTAACTGGAAATGTAAACATTGTAAAAATATCTAAAGCCGCCCGCGGTGAATTCGTGTCTTAATGACATAGCCCGGCATATTATTATTATTAATAGCTAATTGATTTCCATTTCGACTTTGTTTATAATTTATCAAAAAGGTTAGCAGCAGCTTTTTGAAATTACTTTTCTTGCGGCAAAGATCAGCGGGTAGTTGCTTCTCATCTCAGGCCCTTAAAGGTTAATTCTGCTGGTTGCTTTTATCTCTGTCGTATTCTGCTTCTCCGAAGGGCAATCATAATTAGCGTTGAAAATGTTCGAGAGGCCTGAAGAGCTCTTCAAGTTTAATTCGCGTTGACCTTTCTGTTTGGATGGGCTCTCAACGATTTGCGAGGCGACTTCTGGTGAACACAACGAATATGAGTTCAGGGACTTTTTGTACTCCAGAAAATAAATATTATATATCTGTTGAATATGTAATATAATAAAAGAAGAGCAATTACTATTTATCACTCATCAATTGTCTCTTTTTAACATTTAATAAAATTCTTTCCTTTTCTTTTGTTTTTAATTATTTGCAATCACTTTTAATAAGCTCTTCCTTCTACTTTCTTCTGCTTACTTCCTGCTTTATTACGCTTTGCTAATTACAGAAATCCAATTAACGTTGACTCTTTTCTTTTATATATATTCTCGATTATCATCAATTACCATAACTAGATCAAGAAGTTATAAATATTGCTGTAAACTGCACTTAAAGTGCCAGCATTATAAGTTATCATGTTCTTGTCTCTTTTTTTATAGTTTAATTCTGTAATAAACACTAAGTGCCGCCTAGCTGGTTGAGAAGAAAATCTACTTCCTTCTTTAATCCACATTTAAAGCACTTTAGCATATTTCCTCTCCATCTTCAGCCTTTGTTTCCATCATCAGCTGGCAACTAGTTTTTCTGTTCAACAATCCACTTTGCTTCTCGTTTTTACCCCCAGGCTAGTTTACACAGAAACTATTTTATTTCATAGAAGAAATTTTCAAGTTTTAGTTCAGGGTTTTTCTAACATTAAATAATTATTAAAATGCCTAAGAATTTTATTATTAAAGGTAAAATAAACCCAAGATATTGGAAAAGCAAAAACATTTCCATTTAGGATCCCAGAAATTTTCAAGTCTGGATTCTGGAACCTCGAGTTAAGCTTACATTTTTTTGTAATGAGCAATAAATAAACAAATTAATAATGCCTTAATATATCAACTTTTGTATATTTAATAAAATAAGTAATTAAATCAAAACAATCTAGAATTATTATCTGTGTAAGAAAATCTATTCGCACAGCTGACGTTGTTTCCCTGCACTTTAAAGTTGTTTCCTATTTTTTTCACTTTTTCAATATTTATGCACATGACACAAAAACGTGAGCGGTAACTTGTTGTTGTTTTTATATACATACAAGTCTATTTTATTCTATTTGCTTCCTTTTTCGACTTGCTAGAATTTATTGACATAAATTGTGACCGCTTTTTAAAGCATTTCCATTCCGCTCCAATTTGAATTAAAGTTTTATAAAGTTCTTAAAGAATAACAAGTCAAGGGGTGGCGATGCAAAAGGGGGGCAGGCAGGTGGGTGGCTGGCTAAGTGGGGAGGCATTCCCGACTGTCTGGCGCAAGGAGAGGAAAAATAGAAAATAAAAAAAAAGAAACTGGGTCAAAAGTTGGAAAAATTATAAAGTAAGGCAAAGAAAGAAAAGCGTAGCAAAAGTTCAGTTCAAAGAAACACAAGAGGAAAAGCTGAACTGGCGGAACGGGGAATGTTTATGCACATGCACTCTCTTTATCCCAATGCCTGCATTTTTGTTTATTACTTCTCCTTTTCTATTTGTTTGTTTTTTTTTCTCCGACTTTATTGCAGCCAACAAGAAATCGAAATAAAGCAGTCCCAGGAGATATTTCAGAAAATTAAAATGTTCAAAAGAGCAGAAAGGCCAGAGGGGGGCGCAGGTATCATATATACCTGAAGGAATTTGTATTGAAACAAAGTGAAACAAAGAAAACAAGCTCAGAGATTATTTACACTTTGCTTTAAAAAAAAAAAAATATTAGGTAGAAACATTTTAAGAGGAATTGATAAATTATCAAGATCCATTAAGAGGCAATAACATTCCTTCTTTGTCAAGGGATAAAAACCTCTTTAATTTAATAGATTAAACATCAATCACCTGAATTTCATTCCTCAATTATCCCCAGGAATACAACTTCAATTTTCCAATTAGTACGTATAATTCCAATAGCAATAATCGTTGTAACGGAAGAACAACAATTTATAATCACATTAAAAGCCAAAATTGAATTGCCTTTTCTGTTGACCAGAGAATAAATTTATCTTGAGCCCACAAAATACCAAGGCCCAGTTTTAGCCGCCCACCGAACACACCTCACAGAGGTGTTAACTGCAATTTTATGCAAATTAGTGGCAAAACAAAGCTCGATTCGGTTAAGTTTAGTTCGTTGAGGCGATGCCTATCAATCGTAGACAAAAAGCTAATTGCATTGTTTGTACTTTAATTAACCGAAATGCTCGAGCCGCACCTTCAGATCAGACAACAGAAATCGGCATTATATACAGATATATGCGACACCTACTTGCCGATTGAAACGGAAATCACATTTGACAATCTAGAAGAATAACAAAATGGACCTGAACAGCAAAAAAAATACAATATAAATAACATGACAGACTTCCAGTGATAAATATTGGCTAATTATGAAAAAGCAAACAGCCTTCAAGACCAACAAAAACAAAAACAACAAACAAATGGTGAAAAACAAACAAAAAACCAAAGTACAAAATGTCACAGCGAAAAATATTTGCTGTTAAAATTGTTCAACTTCAACTTCTTTGAATTTTTATGTTCAGTTTTTTTGTCTTGTGGTGGCAGCACTTTTGTCAGCTGCAGATGCAGAAAATGTTAACTGCACAAAATGTAAATAAATTTTCTTCGAGCAACAAATGCAGGCAGCGACGTTTCCAGCGGCGCAGGCAGAGGCAGCGCTGCAAAGTCACGTTGCGGCAGACAGCGCGCGATTTGTGCCACTAACCTACTTCAAGACAGCCGACAACCGACAACCAACAACCGACTCAAGCGCACAACTCCCTCCCTCCCCCCTGTTTTTTTTTGGTGGCTGTGCCTCACTTTGTCCATGCAATGTGAAGCGTTGACAAAATAAAATAAAAATAAATAAAAAATACTTACTCACTGAAAAAACCTCGAACAAAAAAATGCATAAAACGATGCCTGACTGTGACTCGAGCTTGCCTCTGCATTTTGATTACAGAAATTCGTAGGCGGGCGATACTCTTTCTTCCCGGAAGTCTGGACTTTATTATCCCTAAAGTTTAAATAACAAGGAATGGGGTATAAATAAATCAAAAATGTGACCATGCCAGCAATAAGTATTTGGTGGCAGGTCAATGTGACCATGCTTGTAAAAATGAGGCCAAATTTAGGCTATAAGCAAACCAAAACTTCGAGACCCTTAAGCTTCTTCTACTTTGGTAATATGTTATGTTTTAACTGATTATACAAAGCTTTTTTTATACAAAATGAATAATATTGACTGAACTGAAACGAACTAAGAATTTTCAAATCATCAAGCTAAACCATCTTCATCAGTGCATTCAAAGTTCGATCAGTGCTCAATTTAAATTTCATCCACCCCGCCACCCACTTGTCATTAATCAAGTTCCTTTGGTCAATACCTGCACTTTTGCCTCCGTCCTCCCAACAAAATTAGGCAGCTTAAAAGGCAAAAGGCGTTGATTGATTTCCAAAAAGGCTTCACGAAAGGGGCCCCAGAAAAGGTGCTATTGATGGAAAAGGTGAGCCGGGGGTCGCTCAATCTCGGACCAATGTGTCCGTGGATAAGTGATTTGGTCAATGGTCAGCAGCTGTCGTAACTGAAAACCGAAAACAGCTCAATTGAAAAAATTTTTAAGAAAACTTATGGATTTATGGGCCGAGTGACAGATAAATATGCAAACGGAGATAAACCGGCAAAGGGATAGGCCTGCCAGAGAGACAGATGTAGACACTTTTCTGTTTTGTTCTGTGACCCATAAAAATTATCGGGCTGTCAGGGCGACTCAGTGACACGAGACTGACGTGGGGGACCTGATCCAAGACCGAGAAAGAGGGAGACCACTCACAGATATCCAAACCATTATGTGTCTATCCATACATTTGGGGTGGCATTATCAAAGCTCTCAGTGGCAATTATGTGGGCATTGTTGCCAGGGTCTCGACTCTTGGCTCTATGATTCATCAACATCATCAGCTGCTGCTGCTGGCTATAATAAACATAATTCCCATTTATTTTTCTTGGCCATTTGTCTATTGTTGCACAGCTGCACACTGGACCAGTAACTTGGAAATTTGTTACCTTTTGTTGCACTCCTTGAAAAGTTAATCAAGATCTTAATGGATTGTGTGGCATATTTTTTCTATAGGTTTTTTTTTGCATTTTTTTGGAAGTGACAAACCTTTTTTAAAGGGTTTGAAATTGCAATAAATGTTGTGCAGTTCAACAATATGGTAATTGTCACTCAATTAAGTCACTTTAATTTTATTTATTTGTGCTGCACATAAATTATTTGATATTGTTTATATAATTATTTACAAATGCTTATCGATTTTTTTCACCTATCATTTCTGATAAGGTTTCCCGTACTACTATTACTATCTGCTATTCATTAGTCAAGTTCAACGAACTTCCCACACCGTTTTGCCGTTTAATTAATTTCCATTTTTAGCCAATTAACTTGACCAGTTACTAATTAAATTTACAATAGCTGAAAGCACCAACCAAAAGGGGGTTGAGGAGGGGGCTGTAGGCAGGTCACTGGCATACAATATTGTCATAAAATATGTTTAATAAACGCAAACACACACTCAGAGAGAGAGCAACGGAGACGGAGAATGTGCGCCTAGACAGAGACAGACACCTTCATCTAATTAAAAATATAATTTATGTTGACTCTCTTTCTGCTGATACCAAAATGGCATTAAAAGTTTGCCAAAAGGGGTGAGCGGGAGGGTGATGTGGCTGGCTTGGCCTGTTGTCAAGGCAATTAAACTTGTGTGTGCCCCTTTTCCCGAGACTCTTTACAAACTGGATTGACCCCAACTAAAAAATTAAAAAAATTACAAAAAAAAAAAAGAAGACTGACGCGCGTTTTGCATGCGTTTTATGCAGCTAGAAAAACGCATCGAAGCATTAAGAAGAGTTTCAGGCGTTTGTGGGAAACATTTTTGCATTCGACGTTAAAATATACATTTTTAAGCAGAGTAAAAGAGGAAAGTTTGCATTTTCACCGTCACAGTGAACTCTTTTAAAAGTGTATATATTTTTGCTACAATTTATTCATCAGATATCTAAGATACTTTGGCTTTAAAAATTATTTAATGAAGAATTTAGGTAATATTTCATAATCAAGGTATTTTGAAAACATTGAAGTCTCTAAAATTATGATACAAAAAATATACCCATGTATTAAAAACAATTTGATACTATTTTTGGTTCATTAAAAAAGATATTGCATACTTTTAGACACATTTTTAAATGTTTTAAAAACTCCAATGACTTCTAAAGCTTCCCAGATTCTTAAAGAAATAAATACAATTTAAAGTCTATAAAATATGTATACCTTATTATTCCAACTCTTACAGTTAACGAATAATTATATTCACATGTTCACTGCATAGAGTATGCATTATTTTCTCTTCATTTTCCCCTTTCTCCTCTGTATTTTTGCATAGATAAAAGTTACAACAAATATTAAGCTGTGTTGTTTCTGCTTTGTGGGTTTGGGTTTGTTGTTGGGGGGCTCAACAGCGCGTAAAAGTCAACGACAGCTAAATGTGGCGCTCGAAATTAATTTCCAACTTTTATTGTGGTTATCCCCCGCATCTAGCACATCTCTCTTTCTAGCCGACTATATAATTTTAATGAGACACACACGCATCTGGGGAGTATATTCAACTTTAACTTACGATCTTTTCGGCATTGCGAATAGAATAGCGAAATAACTGGGCATTGTTCCATGACTCACATTCGGATTGTTCGGGGTTAAGTGTGCGGGTTGTGGGACCTTAATGTAATGTGAGACCCGCAATTGTTTGAAGCTATGCAAAAAAACTTACCTAAAAAGAGAGAAAAAATAATGGGAAAATTTTTAGAACTGTTGCTATGAGTAAAGGAGAACAATTTTTTATACAAGGTTAATTATATACTTTACTTTATACTTATATTAAGTACCAAATAACAGTCACAGAACATGTTATTTCTCCGGGATATGATATATTTAAGTTATATAAATATTTGATTGTTATCATTTCAAATTTTTACTTTTTTTCCCATTGATTTCCACACAATTTTTCCCCTTTAACAACTCATTATTTTCCATCTGGCTTGTGTCAAACAGTCTTGCATAAAAAATTATGTGAATTCAAGTGTCTGCGGCACACAAAATTATCACGATAAAAAAATAAAATCACAAAACAACAAACCATAAAAAAAAATTGTCAAAAGCAAATGCAGCAAACACTTAAACTGGTCTCAAGTGGACGACACTACAAAGCGACAAACATAAAGCCATGGTCGCAGCAAAACTCAATTCAATCAAATAAATACAACAAATGCTTTGAGAAACCAAAGCACACACAAAACACAAAAAAAAAAACATTCCAACGCGACTGAAACCAGCCAAGTTTTTCCTAAAAAAGCTGCAGAAAAGTCAGCAACAAAAAATTTGTCAAGCAAATAAAAGGAATGCGCACTGTAGGGGCGGGAAAAATGCGCTGAAAATTTATGCACTTTTCCCCCGGAGGCGAAAGACAAGAGCAAGAGCAAGAGCAAATCCCTGCAGGGTCGGCCTGCCATCGTCGCCTCGGAGGGCGTGGCAGCCACTGCCTGCAAGCGCCGACAATTCGGATTTTTTTCCCTTTATTTGGTTTTATTTTTTTCAAGTTTTTGTGGTTTTTTTAATTCTTTTTTTTTTACTTTTTGTAAATATGCATGGGCACGTTGGCAAGTCGCTTGAAGGACATTGGGCCAACTGACTGAATGTCTAACTGGCTAACGGAATGACTGACTGACTGACTGGGAGACTGACTGATGGATGGCAGTGTTGGTTAAATGAATGAGCCAGTGACTGACTAACTGCCACGCCCCTTGGCCGCCCCAGATGCTTTGTTGATTTTGATTTGAGCCAAAGTTTATGATGAGCCTTGGTAAACACAGGAAATATTATATTTGCAAACAAAAGACTTTTGTATTGCATATAAAAAAAAATTATTTTAATTATCTTGGGGTAATTTGTATCTTTATAAATTATTTTTAAGCAAAGTTCAAAGTCAAATTTGATGAAAATTAAATTTAAAACAAATTAAAGTGTATTAAGGAAAGATATGCATTTTTTTCTGCCTGTAATTATTTTCATTTTCCTCACATTTTTCGCATCCCTCTCTTTATTTTCCCTCCCCTCTGCATTTTGTTTAGTTTTCTAGTTAAAAATTGTTCGTGTTTGGGTTTTGATTTTGCTAAAAATTTTGAGTTTTCTCTGGGGTAAAGTAAAGTATATATACAATAAATATATAGGTGGAGCCTTCAGTAAACAGTTTTAAATGGGGCTGCAAACAGGCTGATAAGGGAAAGTCTGGATTTGGGGCAGGGTTCAGGCAAGGGGAAATCACCGATGACAGACGCCAAATGTCTGGCTAAGTTTTTCCCAAAGGGAAATAATTTAATTTAACTCTCTGGGGCTTGCGGTTAATCAAACTAAAGTTTCAAGCGCCGAAACGAGAATGGAATGTTTAATAAGGCAACCAGACTAAGCTAAATAAGTTCATGAATAGCTAATGGTTAATTGTCTGTGATGTTATTTAATGCATAAACCACAAGAATAGGTATTTATCAGTTATCTATAAAAGTATAATATAAAATATAAGGTAGATAAATACATAAATGTCTGCTAATTGAAGTTAAATAAGTTTTAAATGAATTTTGCTGCTTAAAAATGTTAATTGATTTAATTATAAATAAAACATAATATTTTATTTTTAAGTTATAAATTCCTATTTATATTTTTTTTACTAATTTAGATTTCCTCTCCAAACTAAATGTATTTACCAAAAAATAAATCGAAATAATATAATTGAATAAATGTTTTACTTGATTTTCTTCTTTCCCCTGCCACATTTTGTGGCAATAAATGGCGTTTTTCTTGTTGGCTGCCCAAAGGCATTTATAACAACAACAAAAACAACAAGACATATAGGAGAGACACGTAACAATGGAAGAAAAATCATGACCCATGGAGAAAAGTAAGAAGAAAATTCTCTGCCCCAGACTTTTGGGCTTCCTTCTGTTTTCTTTTTCGTTTATTATTGTTTCTTTTTCCAGAGAATTTTCACCGACACACACAGAAACTTTTCCCACAGACATGAAAATCTACTCAGCCACGGGAGTTGGGTGAAGGACGCTGGGGTGTTATAAGCGGTTAAATTCAAGCATGCCACTGCCCCCCGCACGACGATGTCTCCCGATCAGGATGTTCCTTTCCACCTTTCCACGTGTACAGGACACGGACGCCTCTGGCGGTGCCACCACCGTCTGCCCACTCTGAGCGCTTCTTGTTGTCGTCGTCGTTACCAGCCACCCACTCAGCCACCTCTTCGCCCTGCTTTTCACCTCCCCGACCCCCCTTTTTCCACCATCACTCGTTTGTCCTTTGTGCGACCCCCAGAACCTGCCTGGTCCAGCTCCTGCCACTTCGCCCTCTCCCTTTCAGCTGCTTTTTTGGCGACTGTTTGCTAACCATTTTCGTGTGTGGATGACGCGCAGTTTTTCCCAAACACACACACACACAGAGGAGGAAGAGACAGAAAGAGAGAGAGAAAATCAGGAGCGAGCGAGATGCCTGGCCAAATCCTGTGGCTAATTTTATGTTACGCATACGCCGCGTGTGATGTTTCTGTTTTTGCGCCGCTTTTTGTGCCCCTCCGTGGAAAACTATGTTGCCTACTTTTAAGCGTTTTAGAATGGATTTTCCAGGAGCAGGACAAGAGGGGAAGGAAAGCGAGTTGTGGAAAAACAACGTTGGAATGCAGGGGAATATACGGTTAGTGGTTTTCAGTTGGAACGAGAGTAGTTTAGCGGAAGAGATTACTATTTAGCATGTAAATTTGTCAGATGGCAAGAGTTTTTCTTCTCTTTTTTTTGGAATAACCGAAAGTGCTTGAAAAAAAAGGACTAGAAAAAAGGAAATTAGTAAGGCTAAATCCTTAAATGGTTTAGTAATGTTTGCAAAAAGAAAAAAAGCTAATTAAAACGTTGAAAATATGGTAAACAGCCTCGAAATATTGTTTAACTTGAATGCAATTCGGAAGAAAGAATTTAAACCAAATTTAACCATTTTAAATAAAATAAATATAAAATTTAATCAAATATAAGGACAAATTTACTAAACTTCTTTCTTCATCTTTAAAGTTTAAGTTAAGTTCCTGAAAACAACATTTTCTCTTACATTTTACATCTAAAATAAATCTTGAAAAACTTGGCATTATCTCTATAAACATTTTCTCATTTATTTTTAATACTTTCTTCATATAAATTTATTATAAAAATATGACCAAAGAAATATTAAGCCGGCAGGCATCCCGACGGCTCCGCCTTCTAAAACCCGGAGCTTTGGCAACTTGATTAAGATCATAATCGTTAAAATTACTTGAGCACAACTATTTTACGAGCAAATTACTACTTTTGTGTTTATGTGTGTGTGTGTGTGTTGGTATTTTTATTTTATTTTTATTACTTATGCAGGCAGCAGAGGCAGCACCACCGACGACGACGACGACACAAGTTCAGTGGCTCGGCCAAAATAATTTATGCCAAAGTCGCTCTAACACGCCCGCTTCTTTTACCATTTTCCCTTCGGTTACCCGCCCCCCGGTTTTTCCACAGCTTTTCCACCCATCGATGGCCGGTCCAAGTCCGAGTTTTTCCCCACTCCTTTGGTATGATGTAACCACCATCATCCTTGCCTCGTCTCTTTCGCGCTGTGTAACTTTTACGATGTTGCACAAGTTGCTGCCTGCCTGCCTTCTATGCTATGAGCCAAAAATTTCCACCGCTCGTTCGAGTAGTTCAACTCTCCATGGGGGCGGTATTTCCGTCTTGACTTCCACCGAGATTGCTACGCTCGTTCTCGGTCTCCGTCTCGGTCTCGGTCTCATTCTCTCTCTCAATGTCAATGGATTTTCGGCGCAAAAAGGGAAAATGTCCTTCATCTGGTTGGGGAGGGAAAAATTCTACCTCGAAACTTTGTTTTGTTTAATTTTAAGCGACGCTTTTCGGCGCTGCCAAGGCACAACTTTCTGCCACATTCAATCTCCAGCATCCCTTCTCCTCATTCTCCGCTGTCGAGGATTATTTTTCGTATTTCGCATTTGGTGAAAATTGTGTGGCAGCAGATAACACGCAACCAGCAACAACTGCCTGCCGGGGGGAAAATTCTGAGGGGGGGGGGGGGGGGGGGGGGGGGGGGGGGGGGGGGAGAGAGGAGGAGCGAAAATGAAGACT